>CAMRHE010000499.1:1010000-1222947 GCA_947044405.1 Leptodactylus fallax | reverse complement strand
ATATGATTATGCTCATGGGAATACCCCTTTAACACCTCTGTAAAGATAACAGAGGATCCACCTTTCAAAGTAGGTGAGGGTCACATTTCATGTTCCCCTTCCTAGTCAATGACCTGCACACGTCACAGAGAATACCTACAATAAATTCCCATAGAAGTCAGTCATCTTCAGACCAATTTCATATGCCCAATGTGGCTACTGTAAAGCAGAGCATCAGCCGAGGCAAATATGAGAGCTTATGTACAATAATGCCAAAGAGCAGTTATTAAAAGTGAGAAGATCATTGCAAAATCAGCAAAGTTGGGAACTGTCTGTTATAAATGTGGCTATTGAAGCGTAACTAAACTTTAGGACAACTTTTAATTTTCTGGCATTAATAAATTTTGTCTCCTTTCTGTGAAATTCTGCATTTTTCCACTCTTCCCTTTGCTTCTCTATTGAGAGCTGTCCATTGATTCTTATTTTCTCACTGTGTACTGTACAGAGTAGGGGGCTGTGTAAGGTGAAGAGAAAATGAAGGTGGGGGAGGTCCATATGAAGCGGTTATATCTCGAGCATTATAAATCATAGAAACTTGCTTTTGGTGTCAGTATATATGCAGCTACATATAAATATCCCAATCCCGACTGTGTGTTCAACCAGTGATATCTATGGAAATCATACAGGTAGAACTGCATCCTTAGTATCATATAAAGCACAATGATTTACAGTGCCCAAGATATAGCCCTTTGAAGAGACCCTCCCTCACACTTATTTTCTCTTCACTTCACATAGCCCCCTACTCTGTACGCAGTAAGAAAATGAGAAGCAGGGACAGCTCTTAATAGAGACACAAGGGAAAGAGGAAAAATGCAGAATTTCACAGAAGGAAGCCAAAATTTGTGGATAAAGTATATTACATAATTTATTTATGACAAAATACTGCCAGAAAATTGCAAGTTGTCCGAAAGTTTAGATACACTTTAAAATCTAATGTTTTAATATTGTTACTATGTGTATACTAAATATTAGAGAAGGGCGAACTCGTGAGGATTCATTTTGTTTTGGGTGGTTCACCCCAACAATTTATTTTGGGTCAAATAAGTTTGTCAGAAGCAGGAAGTAAAAGTATTATACTCCGGGGTCTTCTCATAATCATTTCACTTCTGGTTTGTGGGTGGTGACACCCCAAAGTTTCAGGTTCAGGCCAAATCCAAACCTTTTGGAAAATTCGGGTTGAATCTGGTTTCATCTGAACCATTTCACTACTATTTAATATGTCTGGAAAGCTAGACTGTTGTATACACATTGAATGTGGTAAAGCCACCTACCTCTTATCACTCCACCTTTATCAATGAAGTCACCACAAGCCTCAGTATTTGGTTTTAAGAATATCCAATTTTTGGCTTGTACTCAGAATTAGTTTATTAGTTATATCTGTTATCTAACATATTTTACTTTTTGTGGCATTTTTAGTAATTCTTAATTTGTAGTGAATGGATCTAAAGTGTCATCTTTCTGAATGAGTCTAAGGCCGGGTCTACGCTGCCACTTTTTGTAGCGCTAAGGATTGATTTTAACTATTTAGTGACAGCTAAATATCAACTAGTAACGCTACAGTACAGTATTGCCCTAGCCATATTGCAGACAATTTACAGTATAGAAAATATCCCATGTTAAAAAGGAGAATACAATTTATATCAGCCTTCCTTGCATTATGTAATGCAGAATATCAATGAGTGAAGGAAGGTGCATTGAACCTTTTCCTACAAATCTAGGTTTCAGTCTGCTCAGCTCTCCCTGCAATACATTGCCCTGCCCTGCATTCAGGGAGACAGATCAAATAGTTGGACCCATTGATGTCACTAGGGGTCACAGACTATGCTTCAAGAGTGCATTGTTGGTGCTTCTTCTCTGCCTGTTGATGCTGTCTTAGTGCTGTTTGACAACATAATATTTCCCTGCACAAACATGATGTACAACAAGAACTTGTAGACAAGAGGTAATAAACAAATATTTGAGGGTAAACAAAACCAGAAAAAGTTTTTGTGATACTTTGACATCATTTTGTTATTGATGAATAGTATTGAGCAGTGCTTACTAGTGATCTGTACTCTGCGTTTCTACCACCTGAGTCAGTCTCGTAAAATTATATAATAGATTTCCCCCCATCAATGGCGTAAATACCGGGGTAGCAGCGGGAGCAGCTGCCACAGGGCCTGAGCTTCCCATTCTGCGGAGGTGGCTGTGAGCAGGAGTGGGGATCGGCACGTGAGGCTGCGGGCCTGCGAACCCCACAGACACTGCTCTCATTAATGATCGGAGGCCCAGGGGAGGTGAGGGAACATAAAAAACAGTGTTACTTACCTCTTCTGCGCTCCGCAGGCTTCGGGCCTGTTTGGTGACGTCCCAGACGTCAGCCGATGTCATTATTCGACGATGCCTCACTCACGCGAGATCTGCTCCAACATTGAAGATGGCCGAAGTAGGGCATGGGAGTGCAGCGGAGCCAGGAAGAGGTAATTAGCATTGTTTTTTATGTTTGAATCCTCCCCTGGGTCTCTGATCATTATACTCTGGGGTCTGAAAAGACCCCAGAGTATAATAATCGTTCATACGTGGTCCACTATGGGGCATAATACTGTGGGCAGGGGCCACTATGGAGCATAATACTGTGTGCATTGGCCACTATGGGGCATAATTCTGTGTGCAGGGGCCAATATGGGGCATAATACCGTGTTCAGGGGCCGCTATGGGGCATAATACTGTGTGCAGGGGCCACTATGGGGCATAATACTGTGTGCAGGGGCCACTATGGTGCATAATAGTGTGTGCAGGAATGCGGTTTATGCGGGGGGGGGTTGGGGGCAGCGGTTCGGGGGGGGGGGCCCCCATGTCAAATGTTCGCCTTGGGGCCCACCAATTCCTAGTTACGCCATTGTCAGCTGCTATTCCTGTAGTAACACATCATATATGCATTTTTGTTTATTTTATTTCTCCTGTATGTTTTATCACTTTTACTTACATGTTTTAGTTTAAAAAGCAATTGTATACTTGTAATTAATAATTGTATTAATAATTGTAAACTTTGCTAAATATGCTAAATACCTTTATTTTGTTCACTTTGAACCCCAGTTTATATACAGATATACTGTAATCTATATAAAAGCTAAGTAACTAAACTGTCAATACAGTGCATTAATTCTCTTTTGCCGCCAATATAACAGTCCGGGGCAGCGCTCAGGATTCTGCTCATTGTAATTGCTAACAATTCATATACTTGTCCGACAAATCCCATAATATACAGTCATAGCCAAAAAATTTGAGACTGACACAAATTTTGGTTTTCACAAAGTTTGCCGTTTCTGTGTTTTTAGATCTTTTAGTCAGATGTCCCAACTAGTCTGAGAGGGGCTTCATCAGAGAAAATAATTTTACCCAGTCCAATCCATGTACTTCCTACAGAATGTCACTCTGTCCTTGATGTTTGTCTTGGAGAAAAGTGACTTCTGGAAGAATGATTGTCTGGAGAAGAAAAGATGAGCACTACCATTAGTCCTGTGTTATGCCAGCAGTAGGGTACCCTGAGACCATTCATGGGTTGGGTTTATTTCAGCCAAAGGAATGGGCTCACTCACAATTTTACTTAAGAATACTGACTTGAATAAAGAATGGTACTCATATCTAAACATCCTCCAAGAGCAACTTCTTCCAACCATACAGGGGCAAGTTGATTGAGGACCATGTCACAAGGCAAAAGTGATAACTAAGCAGCTCGATGAACAAAACATTGACTTTTTGGATCCATAGCCAGGAAACTTCCCAGGTCTCAATCCTATTGAGAACCTGTGGCCAATTCTTAAAAAAACAGGTGGACAAACGAAAACACAAAAATAGTGATAAACTCCAAGTACTAACTAGGCAAGAATAGGTTGTCATGAGTCTGGATTTGGCCTAGAATCTGATGTCCAACATGCCAGGGTGAATAGCAGAAGTCTTGAAAAATAAGGGTCAACGCTTTTAATATTGAGTCTTTGTACAAACTTAATGTGTTTGTGAATAAAAGTGTAAAAACTTATGAAATGCTTATAATTTTACTTCATTATCCATAGAGACATCTGACTAAAAGATCTAAAAACAATGAAGCTAAGATTAGTGTCAGTCTCAAAACTCTTGGCCATGCCTGTTGTGTGGGAGTCTTTAGTTTCTTGAGTTACTTTAGTGGACGGACTACAAATCACTATATCAAATTATGTGCAGATCAAGAGCCAGCCAGGAATAATAGGAGATTCCAGCCCTGAAATCTGAAGATTTGTAAATGCAACTCAAGACAATCAAAGTAAATCAACTTTTTATCTAGATCTTATCGGTCACCTGTAAAAATCATTAAAACATGGAAATCAACATTGTAAAATCATTCTGATTTTGGGAACAGTTATATAAAGGGTACTCTGGCTTTAGCAGATAAGGTTTTACAATTTCCCTATATATTTTGTGTATCATTTTCTGATGGTTTATAAGATCTCTTCTCTGTGATGGAGAAACAGGTGCATGACTGCTTGGATTACCTGACATTATCCCATTGGCAGTTTCCTTTCTCTCACCCGAAATAAATACACGGACACCATATTTTCCACTTAATTGGGCAGAAGGTCGGCCACAGCTTTTATTTAAATTTTTTATAAAACTAGTGAAACTCGTTTGCATGGTTACTATGCCATGGTCTTCCATATAAAACATATAAACGTAACCGCATTAACCGTTAACTTGCTGACTGCATTGGGAGCAGTTGGCCCAGCCCTGGGAGCCAGTCACCTCCCCATCCGCCCTATCTCCTCTGAAGAACCGCCATGGAGGGGACGGTGTAAACCTACACCGGGCTCCAACCCCCACCCAAGAGAAAAAGAGCTCTCTCGACCCCGTACTGTAGACCCGAAAAAAAGATGTTGGTGAACTCCGTCAGGACGCATCAGGCTTCTGTTATCCCCTTCTAATTGCCTGTGGCGTACCACCACCCCACCCCTGGATCTAACAAAACGGGCCATTCTGGCATTGACCGACCTTCTGGTGCGCTCTATTGATTCCGCATCCCTGGCGCCTTACCACGTGACTCTGGACACTATCTCAGACCATACTATCATCACTTCTGGAAAGAAGCTGGGAATACAGTCCAAATCTGACCTCATCACTGCCAATAACTCCGCCATGCGTACAAAGCACAAATCGTTGCCCCCTGCATGCAACACTAATATCAGAGGGGAACGTACAGACCTTGAGACTTCGACTACTTCGGGCAACACTTGGGACCACTGTAAACCACGAACTCCCCTCCAATAAACCTCAAACCGTGGAAAACCGAGGCTCCTCCCACCTGGTCTGCAATCTGCCTGATGTGCCGCCCAAAATATGTATGAGCGTCCTAGAAAGCACACAACCGTGCAACGTTGATCTGCAAGACGAGAACAACAGAACATTGAAGGACCGGGTAACAGGGGGGGGAAAAACAAGAAAACAAGACAGTGCAAAGGAAAAAGGGGGGGGTCATGGGGGGGTAAAAGGTGGAAAACACGCACAAGCATCACAACACCAATTCCGGCCGAACATAGCTTGTGTAACAGTACAATCGCCACCTACCAATTTGCTTCACCTCGTCTTCAGACATTCCCACCCTAGATGCTTCCGTTGCCGCTCCAATGCGGAATGAATGGGTGCCAAAATCTGCACTCGGTAAACCCAAACTAGCCACACGTCGTTTAAAAACCGACTGAAATTGATACCAAGTAAGAGGGGAACCGTCAGGATGTACTAAAAAGTTCTCACCCAAGGGCGAAAAACATAAGTAATGTAAAACAACCACGTGTAAACACGCTGAAACTCCTGTGGCACGTAGCGACAGCTACGTTCCCTTACCCAAGAAGTCTGTCTTAGATCTACAAACCCGGACCTGGATCACTCTGTTTGCTACTTGCACGTCATGGAAACCCAACCCCCCCATGCCTGTTTCGGGATGGGACAACCAATTCTCCCCCTTGCAATGCCCCATAGAATGCTAAGCAAAAAGCAGCTGAAAGTTGAATCGCCAACCTGACCGATCACCTCAACTAATCGCACTAACATGTTGTGTGTGACCGGGCTCCTAAGGTCCTTCCGCTCACCTTCTTTCCTCCAACCTTTTAAGACTTGTCGCACCACGAAAAATTGTGTCACGTCCGAAAAACCCGTCAGCTTTAGAAAAAAACCCACGCCTGCCAACCGTCGCTGAGCAACTCCCGCCGATACGCCTTTCTTACGCAACCAACCAAGATACGACAGCGTAGCACGCAACAATGCTGTGACTTCCCCCAATCTCGCTGCCTCCCCTGCAAATGCAAACCATTCACACCACACCTTACCGTGACCATTCCATGTAGCAGGAGCCACTGACACCTGTACCAACGGCATTAAACGTTCATCACTAAGTCCCATAGTAGGGACGGGCAGCAAGTACCCTCTGAATCCGCCTCCGGACACAGCTCCTGGAACTTCTGCCAATTAAAACGTGATAATGCATCAGCCGTCACGTTACACACTCCCGGTACATGCTGCGCCCAGAACCAGATATTCCATTCCAGGCACCGCAGCACCAAATGGCGCAACAGCGACAGAACAGGCAAAGATGAGGACGTCAGATGGTTAATGCAATGTACTACACTCATATTGTCCGTCCAAAAACAGACCTTCTTGTCTAGCAACTGCTCCCCCCACACCTCCACTGCCACTACGATAGGAAACAGTTCCAAGAGATTCAAGTTCTTGCACCAGCCTTCCTCTCTCCACACCCGAGGCCATTCCTGCGCGCACCATTGGCTCCCAAGAACGGCACCAAAACCTGCACTCCCTGCCGTGTCGGTAAACAGTGAGATCTCAGCATTAGACACCTCTTCACATTGCCAACAAGTACGGCCTTTATAGTTCCTCAAAAATGTTAGCCATACTTGCAAATCTGCCCGGAGGGGCTTGGTAATCCTTATGCGATGATAGGGGTGCTTCACCCCTTTGGTAGCCAATGATAAACGCCTAGAGAACACCCGTCCTATCGGCATAACTAATAACCCCAAAAGCGATTGCATTTGTTTCAATGTAACCTTGGCAACAGCCATGAAAGCTTGCACCAACCCCACTAACTTCTCTAACTTGTCCCTCGGCAACCTGTAGACCAGGGGTCGGCAACCCCCGGCACGCGTGTCAAGAGTGGCACGCGAGGCATATTTCCCTGGCACAGCAGCAGAATCCTCACCCAGCAGCTTCGATCGGACCAAACACGGCCGAAACGAAACTGCTATTATTATACTGTGGGGTCTCTTCAGACCCCCGAGTATAATAAGTGGAGCCCCCGGGGAGGTGTACAAACATAAAAAAACAATGTTAACTCACCTTCCCTGTATCCGCAGCGGCTCTGCGCTCTTAGGGTGCTTCTGTCTGACGTAAGAGACAGCTGACAGGGTCTCAGGGGTCACGTCCGACGTCATTACGCATAATAATGCGACGTGACCCCTGAGACCCAATCAGCTGACGTCAGGGAGAAATGCCCACACAGCGGCTGCGGAGCGCAGGAAAAAGTGAGTAAGGGTGTGTTCACATATGTCTGCCGCAGCTATCTGTTTCCCTCCGGCGTGGTGCACACAAGCCGGAGGGAAACTGATGCCAGGACCGATCCCATAGTTTTCTATGGGATCAATTCTGGCACAAGGCATCAGTTCTGGCGCCGGATCTGTGCCTCAGCCGGATGGAAAAACGTTACCTGCAGCATTTTTCCATCCGGCTTCCTTAAAATTTCATTAGAGCCAGGTGAAGATGGATGTGGCAGCACCCGACCTCTGCACAGTCTATGTACAGTAGTGAAGCTGGTAATTGCCGGCTTCACTACTGTACCTGAGTGAATTGCTCAGGATTGGTTAAAGCTATAAAGAAACACTTGGATTCATTTTAAAGATGAGAATCTCCTCTTTAAAATGATACCAAGATCACCATGATTGACCTTAAACATCCTGAGCGATTCGCTAGTGAAAACGATGTTCGTCATTGAAATCCCAATGCAGATCTCAATTCCCGACATCGTTTTAACATTGAATCGCTCTGAATGTGTAAGGTCAATCAAGGAGATCTTGGTATGTTTTTAAAGATGAGATTATCATCTTTAAAATGAATCCAGTTGCATCTTTGTGGCCCTAACAGATCCTTAGAAATGGGGCTCTAAAAGTGTCACCCCCTCCTGCCTCAGGAAGCATCTTAGAGCTAAGGAAGGAGGGGCAGGAGGAGCTGCAGAGACAATGATAACTCATCATTGTCTGTGCATAAGCTGTATGTGACCCCAGGGGGGGGATAGCAGGGACTTCTGTCCATGTTATCCCCTCTCCTACCAATCAGAGAGCATACTGTACTTTTGCTCTCTGATTGTCACATAGAGGGATAATGTAACACCCCTCTGAGCCTAATCACATAACCAGGAAGTTATTGGCGCTGTGACCCAGACATTTACCATCCTCCAGGTCGCAGCACCAGAAGTGTCGCACCAAACACTTACACAACACATGCACAAAGTCACCAATAAAGTTTACATTTTTTCACTGTCCCTATCCTGTCCATACCTGATCTTTATAGAGTAAAATATGCCGCCCGCCTCTCTAGGGATATCTGTTACACGCTAAAATAATAGTAATAGCAATTATCACTAGTATTATCACCATAATACCGTGTGCAGGGGCCGCTATGTGACATAATACCGTGTGCAGGGGTCGTCAGATTTACAATTATTGACCGGCACTCCGAGTACCTCAACTTTGATTTTTTTTTCATCGAAATCGGCAAAAAACAAAAAAGGTTGCCTACCCCTGCTGTAGACCATGCCCACCATGTCGAATTCAGTGCCCAGAAACGACAATGTCGTTACCGGGCCCTCTGTCTTTTCCTCCGAAAGGGGAACCCCAAATTTGTTCATCATATAACGAAACGTGTTTAGCAAATAGCTGCACTGCCCACTATCCGCTGGAGAAACAAACAAAAAATCATCTAGATAGTGCATAATGGAATTACAGGCTGTTTCATGACGTACCACCCATTCCAAAAAGGAACTAAACATTTCGAAAAAATGGCATGAAATGGAACAGCCCATGGGAAGACAAGTGTTGTAGCAGTATGCGCCATCCATCATGCATCCCAGCAAGTGGTAGCAATCCGGATGAACCGGCAGTAAGGGAAATGCGGACTCAATGTCCGACTTTGCTAACAGCACCCCCCGACCGGCGTGGCGGACTAACGCCACCGCCTTATCAAAAGAAACATACGTCACTGAAGCATCCTCAGGCGGTATGCCATCAGTGACCGAATCACCTTTTGGAAAAGACAAATGGTGTATCAGCCAAAACTTGCATTCCTCTTTTTTACGTACTACTCCTAAAGAGGACACCTGCAGGTTGGAAAAAGGGGGTGAACTAAAGGGGCCGCAAACTCGCAAACTCTACCTAAAGACACTTCCTTACCCACTTTTTCCCGTAACACTTTCGGGAGTTCCTTAGCTGACCGCAAGTTATCAGATATAAACGGCCGTCTATTCAACTTAAACAGGATGAAAAAACCAAAAGAAAACCCAAAACGCAATTGTGACGCCGCGTCCTTATCCGGATATTTATCTAACCAGGGGCCCATCTTTATTGCGCTCACCGGTGTCTTTACTCTCCCCGGGCTGTTTGGCCTGATTCTTGACTGACCGAGTGCACTTGGCAGTGGCGTGTGAGCCGCCACAAGTGGAGCATTCATGTTTAAATTTACAAAGTCCGAAGAACCAGCAATGGCCCTCGTTAAAGAGCCAGAAGGTTCCTGGACGCCGAACAGCCACCGACCCTGTGGAACCACTGGGACCAGCGGCCCCTGATTGAAAGGGCGCAGTTTTTTGCGCCAGCATCAATTTAATCCAAACATCAGTGGCCTTAACAGCCCACCCTATGTCTGGCTGAAGAGCCAGGCGGCGCCTGAACTCTTCATCGTACCGCCACCATGCGCTACCCCCATGTGACCTATATGCACAATATATGGTATCCATATATATAAATAGGTCAGAACAGCGTTCTGGATGTCGATACCCCATAACACACCCCAACACCGAAAAAGCCAGCAACCAATTATTAATCGTCTTGGCTACCCGGGGTCTGCGATCCACTGTACGTTCAGTAATAATATGCCATTCTCTATCTACAGTATGCTGGTCAGCCGAGATCAGCGACCAAATATCCACATACTGGTTGCTATAAATCTTGTTCCTAACTTCTTCATCTAAGTGGGCCCCCAGAGGGCTGACCCCACAGAAGAAAGCCTCCTTGTGTAGACCAGCCCCCGAGGGAACCACCTCGCTTTTTGTCACGGACGGAGCCTTTTCCAACTGCGCCAGAATCGCCTTAAGGGTAGGGAGCAGTTCAGGCTTCTTCCCACCCCTCCAGGCCAAGGCAAAATCAAACTCACTGGAAGTCGATGTAGCAGGAGGATCCACTGAAGTAACCGTTGCGGGAGGAACTCCCGGAACTGCGCTGTCCCGACTGGCCCCGCGAGAAGCGTGCTCTTGCGGCCGCTCAGGCTCCTGCCTCTTCCTGGACCTCCGAGCAGACCTGCCAGAGCTGCAGGATGTCTCCTTGGAACTTGATGGTAACCTCCATTGAGAAGAATGAGACCGCTTCGCCCTGCTCCCTCTCCTGAAGGACCGCTCCCAACGCCGGCTCCTATTCCTCCTAGCCTGTGAGGACGTATGACGCTTCCTCCTGGGTCCATCCCCGGATGAAGAGGATGAAGAGGCACTGTCCCTCATTCTCTGTACGGATGCACGTGTAGGAGCACTACGGACTGAAACCTGCTCCTGGGGCTGCTGATAATGCATAGGAGCAGGAAGCTGTAAAGGCAGGGGAGAGGGGGGTTAGCTTCACAGGTGGCTGAACTACATCTACCTCTGGGGCCTCAACCTGCGAGCTACTAGAAAAGGCTGCAGGCAAAGTCGCTTGGGAAGGTTGGGGCGTGGGAGGGGGGGAACCCGCAGGAACCGTGACAGGTGCTGACTGACGTTTACCCATGGTCGCAGTGTCCATTACCTGCTGCCCGAAATCTAAGATGGCCACCGCTAGTGAAGAGGGAAGATGGGCGGGGATCGCAAATGGCGGGAGAGTGGGCTCCGCCTGCCGCTGCACCTCGCCGGCAGGCATACCCACCGCCTCCCCGCCGCGCCTCCTGACAGAGGGGGAGGGGCTAGGACTCAGGCGCTCCGGAGGCCGAGAGCTCCAGGAGGTACGCCGATAAGCCATTGGCATGAGATCAAGGGCCGGGGCCGACGTTACCAGGCGTGCAATGAAAACGTCCCCTTCCTTCTCAAAGCTCGCACGGACTGCGGCAATAAGCGAACTCTCGTCGGCCATTACTCACTCAGGAAACAAGGATGACCCATACAGCTTCGTGCCAGAGTAGCCAGTAAGAGGGGGAGGAGGGGCCAAACCCAATCCTTTATGCGCATGGCACCTATCACTTTCCCTGCAGCCGCAGGGGTGTTTTCACCATGCCTGGCCCATACCAATACCGACAACCATCAAACAGGACAGGAATGCTCTACCCCTTATAACCTGACACCAAGCAGTCCCTGGCATCCTCCCTCCTGTCCGGTGCCTGCAAGGCTTATTACAAGACACAGCTCTGACAACTGCCCTGTAAATGTTCCTTACACATAAAAGTTGTCAAAACCTGTCGATTTCAGCTGGATCCGCTGACTATCTATAAGGTGTAAGGGCCTTCTGATGCCATGATGTATGGGGAAGGAAGCAGTGCATGTTTCCAGGGAGATTAGCTGCCTCCAAATGTGTCTGGGAGTTGGTTACTCCCTTCTTCACTTTGAAAACACATGGACACTCAAACTGAGCAAATACGTATATGGGGGAAGAAGGTCAGGAGGAACAGCTGTCAAGCCAATGCTCATTTAGCCAGTATGAACAGAGGTACAGCACACTCTCTTCTGAGGTTACAGTGCACATGGTCAGATTTTCGAGTCTAATCACCAATGTAGTAGATACCACAGCACACGTTTGCTGTGGTATGTACCACAATGCTCATTTAGTCAACAGCCCCAGCTTTTAAGGATGCATCTTCCTAACTCTAATGCTAAGCCCTTAGGTCATATGTTTAACTACCATCTGTTCTTGACCTAAAGACTTGACACAGTGTATATAGGACAAATATGAATAGACATTCCCCTATACACACTCAGACACTGCATATATCTGTAGGGGATTGCTATGTTCAGAGTTTTAGTGGAAACCAGGGGCATAACTAAAACAGGCCCCAGTGCCAAAGGTCAACTTGGACTCCCCTCGTAATTTCTTCACATAACCGTCATCTGCATCCCATGTGTACATTTTAGCAGCATGTACCTGTCCTCCTCTATCCATGCCCAAACCACCATAAAGACTTGCACACGACATCTGTCTGTACACAATAGCTTCCCATCATTCCCATATCCTTTTGGTGTCCCCCACATAGTAATCATACCCCCATTTGTACCACAGTGCCCAGGGCCGGCTCCAGGTTTGTGTGGGCTCTTGGGCGACAGAGCCCCAGTGGGCCCCTTTTAGTAACTCATGCACACTGCAGCAAAAAAACAATCGAAAGTGGGAGTTTTTTGCTAAAGCAGACCTACTGGAGTGGAGTGTAACACAGTCCATTCCATACAAGTAGAAAGAACCTGTTCAGACATCAGAAAGTAAAGATGAATTTGAGGCCGACATCTGCCTTGGATTCTTCTTTATTTTCTGCCCCCAGCTCACGGTGTATCAGTATTCTGTTGTGGCTTCCACCGTTGATTAGGCCCAAATGAGTGAGTCTAACCAGTGCAGAGTCTCAAACTGCGGCCTCTGAATCAGCTGCAGAATCTGTGGCAAGAACCAGCAGGACACTTTTTTTTCCAGCTTCCTGCTCCAATTAGTTTCAATTGGAGGCAGAATGATGGAGGAATCTGCTGCTGATTTAGGTGCGAAATCCGCTGCAAAATCAGTGCCAGATTCCACTGTGTAAACAGGGCCTGATACTGTTAATAGTGCCACTCCACAGTGGCCCCCACACAGTATCATATGCTCCACAGTGGCCCCCACACAGTATCATATGCTCCACAGTTGCCCCCACACAGTATCATATGCTCCAGAGTGGCCCCCACACAGTATCATGTGCTCCACAGTGGCCCCCACACAGTATCACATGCTCCACAGTGGCCCCTACACAGTATTATATACTCCACAGTGGCCCCTACACAGTATTATATAATCCACAGTATTATGTACTCCCAAGAGCCCCACTCCCCCCCAGAACCGGTGCTATTATTATACTCTGGGGTCTCCTCAGACCCCAGAATACAATAATCAGAGGCCCAGGGGAAGTGATTAAAAATAACAAACACATACTCAACTTACCTCACCTCTCACGTGTATCTTTGCTCCTTTCAACTGTCTTTGACATATTCCTCAGTCCTCTTCTGCCTTGCGACTGAGGTCACATGCCCCAGACGTCACTGCTGAGGCCTGTGATTGGGCCTGAGAGGTCACGTGGGGCGCTGGTGCGTCCCATGTGACTGTTAGGGCCCAAATACAGGCCCCACCAGTGACGTCTGGGACGCATGACCTCAGTCACCTGCAGGAAGAGACCCGGAGAGGATGCTGAGCCCAGGAGAGGTAAGTGTATTTTTTTTATTTTTAGTCATCTCTCCTGGGCTTGCATCTATACATGTGGACAAAATTGTTGGTACCCCTCGTTTAATGAAAGAAAAACCCACAATGGTCACAGAAATGACTTGAATCTGACAAAAGTAATAATATATAAAAATTCTATGAAAATGAAAAAATGAAAATCAGACATTGCTTTTCAACCATGCTTCAACAGAATTTTTTTAAAAAGAAAACTCATGAAACAGGCCTGGACAGAAATGATGGTTCCCTTAACTTAATATTTTGTTGCACAACCTTTTGAGGCAATCACTGCAATCAAGCGATTCCTGTAACTGTCAATGAGACTTCTGCATCTCTCAACAGGTATTTTGACCCACTCCTCATGAGCAAACTGCTCCAGTTGTCTCAGGTTTGAAGGGTGCCTTTTCCAGACGGCATGTTTCAGCTCCTTCCAAAGATGCTCAATAGGATTTAGGTCAGGGCTCATAGAAGGCCACTTCAGAATAGTCCAATATTTTCCTCTTAGCCATTCTTGGATGTTTTTAGCTGTATGTTTTGGGTCATTATCCTGTTGCAAGACCCATGACCTGTGACTGAAACCAAGCTTTCTGGCACTGGGCAGCACATTTCTCTCTAGAATCCCTTGATAGTCTTGAGATTTCATTGGACCCTGCACAGATTCAAGACACCCTGTGCCAGATGCAGCAAAGCAGCCCCAGAACATAACAGTCTCCTCCATGTTTTACAGTAGGGAGAGTGTTCTTTTCAAGATAGGCTTCATTTTTCCGTCTATGAACATAGAGCTGATGTGCCTTGCCAAAAATTTAGATTTTTGTCTCACCTGTCCATAGGACATTCTCCCAGAAGTTTTGTGGCTTGTCAACATGTTGATTGGCAAATTCCAGCCTGGCTTTTTTGATTTGTTTTCAACAATGGTGTCCTCCTTGGTCATCTCTCATGAAGTCCACTTTGGCTCAAACAACGACAGATGGTGCGATCTGACACTGATGTTCCTTGAGCTTGAAGTTCACCTTTAATCTCTTTAGAAGTTTTTCTGGGCTCTTTTGTTACCATTCGTATTATCCTTCTCTTTGATTTGTCATCAATTTCCAGCTGGCTGCGCGCCCCATACCATTATGCCACTGTTGAGTGGGCCCCCTCAGGAGCTTGGGGCCCCCGGCACTTGCCTGGGTAAGCTGAGTGCTGACGCCGGCCCTGCCAGTGCCCCCACATACATAATCCCTCCTTGACTATATTCTGCTGACCAAGAACTCGAGTGGAAGGGTTAATTTTCTCCCTTCTGAGTAAAGCTGTGTATCATAAATCTTCTCACTCCAGTGCACCAAAGGACAGGGGTCATAAATTTTACTAAGCACATGCTGCCAGCCATCAAAGGAAATCAGAAAGAAGATCAAAGAAGTTGGTTAAACTGCTGCAGCGTGATATCTTATCACAGAAGAGAAGGAAACCCAATGAAAAGTCATTGGAAATACATTTCTTGAAGACTTTTCATTGGTTATTTTTGTCTTTTGTGATAAGATATCACACTGCAGCAGTTTAACCAATTGCAGAAGTTCGGGTTAACTCTGCTACATCTGAACTTCAATAGTATAAATATAGTAATAAGCAATTACAGATTTATAGGGCTGTGGATGAAAGTCTTCTCCTGTTTCACTAAAGCACGAGACTGGACGCCCTCACGTCATATTCTTCAGACTGTAGCCAAATCTTCTTGATATAATGAAGTCAAACACAGCAGTGAAGTTGTGGCATCTGTCCAAGAAGAGGCAGCGGAGACGTAGGAGATACGAGCAGATGAAAGATTCTGTCTGTCAGAGCTATTCCTTTGGCTATTTGCTTATAATATTCTCATTTATCACACAATTGACAGATTTATAGCAATCTGTGGAAGATTAGCTGAGAGAATAAGATGTAAGCTCCTTATACTCGGTGCCTTAATATCAGTTATGCAATAAACAAGCATGACGGAAATGTCTTTAATTGTCAGGTCTTAGATGTCTTAACATATCACCTTAGCCAGTTTTGCCATGAAGTTTCAATACTGTACTTCTAATATGGTAAACTTTTAAGAATGCATGCATATACACTGCTGTGCTATATATGGTGCAGGTGTGATATTACAGCCAGTTGGTGATCTGCTGGTCAGAACCCCCACACAGACCCGATACTATCTGGCATAGTCATGTGAGATGCTCTTATATACAGGAATAAAAAACAGAGCATCTGGCGTTTTTTCATCTGATCGCCTCCCTCGTATTCTCCACAGGTGATGGCCCCTACCACACTCAGGGACTAGGCCTCTGGTTCCTTGTGATGCAGTAGCTGCTTTCTGGGATGGTGCAGACCGGCCAACCAAATGGACTCCATGTACAAACTGCTCGAAAAGGCCTGAAGGCTCTCTTAAAAATTTGCCCCTTGTGTGGTGAAAGTAACATCAGATGTGCACAAGTAGCTCCTCCTAGGTGCAACCAGTGTTCTGCGTCTACATGTTGCACCTGCAAAGGAAACACAACAATATAAAGAATGCATCACCGGCGGGTATACGGTACATTACTCTAGATTTGCTAACCTATCTTGGATAGGGTTGGTGTTGGTGGCCATCCACTGCTTCCACCTAAGATTGCTTAACTAAGAAGTTTAACCTTCACCTTCTTACACAGAGAGAAGTCACAACTGGGCCCCTACATCTGAAGGGCCCAGAATCCTTGGTGCTACATACAGAAAGCAGCATTGTGTTGTGAGGGTATGACTTTATATGTTAAAGTCAGATGGTGCTCTCTCCACACTGACCAAAAGATGAGGGACCTAAACAAGGACCCCTTTTTCCCCATTAACTTAGAACTCCCAAAGTGGGTACATGAGTTCATTGCTATGCAGTGTGATGTCATCCCATATGGCAGAAAGGAGGTCTCTCGCAACCAAAATTGCTTCCTAACCACACATTCTGTTTTAGGGTCAGTTAGTGACATAGTGAACATTAGAGATGGGTGAATTTCTGAAGATATGTTTTATTTCAGGTTTGGCCCAAAGACTGGTTTTGGCTGCGACCCGTCACCATGAGGCCCAATCATAGGCCTCAGCAGTGACATTGGGTTGCATGATGTTGAACCCAAATCTGGTTTGGTCTGACCCGGTTTGCTCATCTCCAGTGAACATACAGTACCTTTTTTGAGTCAAAGTGCAGTATTGCTTATGAGAAAATCAGCATTTGACAATGTGGTGGTTGGTGTACCTGGGATTTGGTTGTGTTAGTCAGAGGACCCTTTCTTAACTGTAATCGCCTCCCAGTAAGGATTGACAGGTCTCGATGCTTGGCGACTACAGTTGTAAACTGGTGCTGTGGCAGAGGCGGCCAATTGTGCCGAAAAGGTAATTTGCATATGGATTAAAAGTTGATTTTCACTGCAAAATTGGACAGTGACAAAAGAAAGGTATGTTCACTATGTCAGGCTTAAAACCAGTTTGGATATCTGTTGAATTCTGGTGATTTTGTGATATTTTCATATAGACATAGTGTACAAACTCCAGCTAAGGCCTGGTTCACATCTGCAGTCGGGTTTCTACTCAGGGAGTCCGCTTGGGGACCCCCAGAACGAAAACCTATACGCATAAAAAAGCAGTTTACCCGGAAAAACTGCGGACCCCATAGACTATAATGGGGTCCGTGTGGTTTCCACTCGGTTTCTGCATAAAACATGCATAAACATGCGGAGAGGAAAGTGCTGCTTGCCGCTTGCTTCATGCGGAAACCGAGCGGAAACCACACGGACCCCATTATAGTCAATGGGGTCCATGGGTTTCCCAGGTAAACTGCTTTTTATGCTTGGGGACCCCCGAACGGAAACCTGAATGCAGATGTGAACCGGGCCTTAGACTCCACTTGGGCCACAAACAATAACCTTATTATAAAAGCTTAATACAAAATATTGCTTCTAAGTAAGTTTGCATGAAGGCGTCTGTGAGTGTAAAGTGCTTTGTGACCTATGGAAATATTATGTTGGCGACCATAGACACCAGATGTTCAGGACCCCTTGATGAATGGGTTCAGCCAACCCCCAAAAATATCAGCAGAAAAGCTGCTTTTTTGTTGTAGATTTTGCAGCGTCAAAAGTGGCTTGAAAAGGAATGGGAAATATATAAGAAGCTCTTGTACTTCTCCCTTCTGCTAAATCCATTCCTGGCTTTGGCTCGAAGCAAAATGTGCAAGAAAAAAAAAGCAGCTTTTCTGCAAGGTGGGGCCTCAGACTTCAGCGGTTTATTTATTTCACATGATCCTTTTATATAAAAGCAACAGCAGATATTGTGTCATGCTATACTTTGAAGCTGGAGATCTAAAGTTGAAGGACATTGTGAATTGGGTTAGTATGAAGACCTGTCCTAAAAGGTCCTATAAGAAGGGGTTCTTAGAAGGATCAAGCACTTGGATCATTGGTCCTCTTTCTGAGAAATGTATTGTTATTGCGCCTTTATCTAATAGCAAACTTCCATTTCCTTTGTCTTTATAAAGGACTAATCCTGGATCGCTGAGCTATTAACTATTAAACCAAAGTCGATAACCTGATTTCATAATATTTCTTGCATCTACTTTGTACTTCCAGATTATCTCTGGTGGAGAGATTACGGCATGAGGAAGATAAAACGAGTATTCCTGGAAGTGTAAACAGTCCTCTCTATACAAGATGTCCATCACTGATCTGATAAGATCCCAAATATTTATATAGTAGACATTATATAGATCTAGTAGACATTACTTTAAGACTAGCTAACAGTAGGTTAATTATATTTGCCATAAGAATGTGTTCACACTGGGGAGCTTGTAAATAGAAGCTTGTTTAACGCTGTGCTCCTTGCCTTGCTCCTTGTAGACAAGAGATATGGCTGCATCTATGATGATAAGCGAATAACTTTAAAGAGCATGTGACAGGTTTAAGTAGTAATTCACATCTCTGTATAAACACTTTGTGAATGTAATTGCATTCTTTAAACATATAATAACAATGTATAGAGATCTAATATATTGGCTTGTTGTCTCCTTGGAGATACAGAAAAGCCTTGATTCTTTTCACATTGCCTACTTCACATTCACAAAAACTCTGCAATGATAACAAAAACAAGAACTGACAGAAATTTTTGAAAATACTGTACTTAATCAGAATTGTTATAGATTTTTTCATGTCCTGCGGTTTTATATACCGCTAGAAAGGCGACAGTGTGCTGAATTCAGTGCACTGTCAGCTTTCCTAGTATGTGCCCCGAAGCTGGACATATTGGTGCCATTAGTTTTGGCACCGATATCTCCCCACTGTCAGAAGGGCGTTCCTCATAGCTCAGTGTCATCGCTGGGCGGTAAAAAACGCCCCTTCTGACTGTACAGGGCTATGGATGAGTACTTCCAAGGGGGGGCGCTAGGCTGTGAGGAATGCCCTTCTGACAGTGGGGAGATATCGGTGCCGAAATTATCGGCACCGATATCTCCAGCCTCGGGGCACTGTCGGCTTTCTAGAGGTATATAAAACCACATATACATGAGGACATGAAAAGTCCTCTTTAAAACTTTTTGAAAAAATCTATAACAATTCTGCTTTCTAGCGGTATATAAAACTACATATGCATGAGGACATGAAAGGTCCTTTTTAAGTTTGGACTACTTGTCTTAAAGGGCCAGTAAAGCTAAAAAGGAGTTGCTCCATTACAGACACTTATACCCTATCATAGGTGGGGATCCTAGTGATCAGGAAAACAGGGCACCGAACGTCCCCCTGAAGACTCCCTGTGAATGAAGGTTCAGTATGCTTGTGTGACCGACGCTCCATTCACATCTATGACGCTGCTGGAGACTGCAGACCTGGCAGCCCCATAATAGTGCCTTTAATGGCACAATCCCTACCACACGATAGGTAGTAAATGTCTGATCTCTGGGGGGCCCCAGTGATCACAAGAATAGGAGTCCTGTGTACCTCTGCTTGAATGGAAAAAATGAGATGGAGATACAGTAGCTGTACTGCACTTGGTTTCTCTTCGACAATCCCATAGAGCTGAACAGTGGGGGGTGCAGTAGTGGGACCCCTGTGATCAGTCACTTATCCCCTATACTATGAATAGGGAACACATTTTTTTAGGAATATCTTTTTAAAGGGGCTCTGGTTTAATTGTTGGTAAAAAAAAACCACAGCGATGTGGCTCAACGGGATTTACAATTTTAGAAAACATGATAGTGGAAAATGCACTCAAGTCATGGGTATTAGAACTTACAGGTGGTTGCGGGAGTAGAGGTACTTATCATTGCCCTATGGCTATGCTGGATGTCTCTTGCCATTTTATTATAGACTTTCCTTAAAGGGAGCCTGTCAGGTCTAAAATAATAGTGCTGTGTAGGAGCCTTTAATGAAATCAGAAACATATCTTTGTGGCCACGGCCAGATTCACCTACAGATAGCCCCAAGGGCTCTGAATGTCCTCTATAATTTCTGTCTAATGTCACCTCTTTAGCAGTGAATGACATTTTCACCTTCAGGGCTGTCTATAGTCAACTCTGGCAAATTAAGCCCCGCCCCAATGTACTTGAGGCTGAATTGCATAGCCATAAAAAGATGATTATCTCTGTATTGCTTCATCTGTTTGCGGTCACAAAGGTATATTTCTGCTGGTATTAAAGGCTCTACACAGCACTATTATTGGTTTGGAAGGCATTTTTAACCTGACAAACTCCCTTTAAGGAGTCCTTTCATTATTAAAACCACTTTCCATATTGCAAACCTGTTAGATCATAACAACCCCACAGTCAAACATACAACAGGCCAAAAGAACTGAATAGGTGCCCATGCCATGCAGGGTCAACAATCGGCAAAGATGTTACCCTTTAGTACCAAGAGCCATGATCAATCCTAGACACTAAAGCAAAATCTATAACAGAATCCCCTGTATCATTTTTAATAAGTGGTGTCCTTCTTCCCCCCCCCCAGCACCCCAGCCCCAGGGCCCAGTTCAACTGCTACCTTTGTGTTCCCTAAGACTTTGCATGGCTGATTTACATCACTACAACAGCTACAGGTGGACCCCCCTCCCCGCCAGTCGAAATTCTTAGCCTTCTGCAGCTTTCTGTCAGCTTTACCCTATAGCGGATAATACGATTGAATGACATTTTTGCATGATAATAGTCATATGTTCTCATGCAAATATATGCAAGTGGATCGAGACTGAACAGCATGACAAGTGCCCAGTAATTTTGCCGAGAGAAAAAAGAAGAGAATGAATACAATGTTACATCCAAAGCCTACTTCAATCAGGTCCTTGTGTAATGGAAGCTGACATCTTTTTAATTATGTCATTAAGCTTCAATGCCTTTTTATTTCCATGATAATCAAAGGTTTGCTAAATTGAATGTGCTTTTCTCTCCTTAAGATTTCTTCTGAGTATCTTCTTAGGGATTTCGCAGTGCTCGCTCTTACTTTCAATGCAAACACTAGAGATAATGCTGTGAACTTCTAAAGAAGTAAAGTTTAGTTGTTTGCGGTTATTTGTTCTCTAAAGCTGGCATCAATGTTGTTATATTCTATATTATTTATCCCGATTATCAGCCTTTATACAGGAGAAAATTCTACACAGAGAACTTCCAGGCCAACATATGCACAAGTCACTTATTAGAGCCATTGAGACATCTACAGTCAAGAGCTGACACTGAAATTTTTATTGAAGGCGGCAGGTCAGCTGCCGGCTGCTGACGTCTTCCTTCAATGCTTGGTAGATCTCCAGTCCCTTTCTGTCCAACTTAATGTCTTCACTCTTCCTCCTCTACTAGTAATAGAAAGTAGAGGCTGAGAAGGAGAAACATGGAGGCTATAGACAGTCAGTCTACTAAGCATCTACCTCTCTGTATCGAAGCCGGTATTGGTGTACACGTTTCCTCTTCAGGTTCTGCTGACTGGCTGACCCAATGCTGTGATCTGCTGCCCCAGGAATAAAATGTAGGGGTAGAGGAAAAAGCACCAGAAAGTCCCATTGGTAGAATGTGTAGGAGGGGTCAGAAGACGCATTAAATGAGAGATCAGACCCCAAAATAAATTCAGATCTTGGTGTGCCTTTAACCCCTTCCCGCTGGTGACAGTTTTCGATTTTAATTTTTTACTTCACCACTTTCCATAACTTTTTTATTTTTCCATTCACAGAGCCATATGAGGGCTTAATGTTTGCAGGACAAATTGTTCTTCATAATGGTACCATTTAATATTCTGTACAATATACTGGGAGGTTGGAAAAAAATTCAGAATGGGGTGGAATTGGAGAAAAAGTGTATTTGTGCGACTTTCTTACAGGCTTCGTTTTTACAGCGTTCACTGTGCAGCCAAAATGACGTCATCTGTGTTTTATGTTTCAGTACGAATCTGGGGATACCAAATTTATATAGTTTTATTTACATTTTAACACCTTAACAAAAATTCAAAACTTTGCAAAAGCTATTTTTTTCTTAAAGTTGTCGTTGACACCCGTAACTTTTTTATATTTCCATGTACAGGGATGCATAGGGTGTCTTATTTGTGGAGCCAGGCATACTTTTTAGTTATACCATTTTGGGGAATGTCTATTGCTTTGATCACTTTTTATTCAAATTATTATCAGAGGCGAAACAGCGAAAAAAACGGCTTGGCACCTTTGATTTTTTTCCCTCTACAGTGTTCACTGTACGGGAAAAATTTTTTTAGACTGGGCGTTTCCAGACACAGGAATACCTAATGTGTATGTGTTTCAAAGTAATATTCTACTTTTAGATGTATTCTAGGGAAAGGCGGGGTGATTTGAATTTTTAGTTCTTTTTAATTTTTAAATTTTATTTATTTATTTGTTTATTTATTTTTATGGGCCCATGTGTATGACAATGTGTTAGTTCCGTGTGCTATCCGGGTTTTTGAAATGCATTGCAAAATACTGACATATGTATGACAGCCTGTTTTATGTAGACAAGCCTGGGTGCCTTCAATAGTCTCCCCTCTGTCATGGCAACTGATCACCGGCCCTGGATCTCATTTCAAGCGCCGGTGATCCTCCCCAAAATGAATGTGGCCATTAGCCGCAGGGAAAATGGTGAACTGATTTGTTACAAATCAGTTTTTAACTGTTTGGTTTTTAACGAAACTGAACAAATGTTGATTCATCTCAGATATACTATATATTTTTTTGTTGCAGATTTTGCTGCATTTTTTGAGGGTCTCAGAGTTTACATTTATTTAATTAATACATACAAACTTATGTTCTAACAGCAAAGCACTGATTCTGATGGTGCTAATCTAAAAAAATAATTTTTTGTCTATTGTTCACCCAATAGCCTGTGATAATCTTAAAAAAAACTAGTTATTTAATGCTGTTTTCTCCTTATCCAATACGCAACACTTCTTAAGGCTGAGGCCCCACGGTGCGGAAACACAGCTTTTTTTGTTGCAGATTTTGCTGCGTTTTTTTGAGCCAAAGTCAGGAGAGGATTGAGCAGAAGATAGAAGTATAAGAACTTCCTATATATTTCCTATTCCTTTGTAGCTATTCTTGGTTTTGGCTCAAAAAACCGCAGCAAAATCTGCAACAAAAAAAGCTGCATTTCCGCAACGTGGGGCCTCAGCCTAAGCATTCCTTTTTGTTGTTGTTTTTTTGTTGTTGCAGATCATATATTCAGTATTGCAGCCTGTGCAAATCTAAAAAAATCCATTATTTAATTTTTTTTTTTCTGCTCTGCTCACCCAGTACACAGTGAGATGAAGTGTTAATCTGAAAAAAATATTGATTTCTAAAGTGGGTTTTTTTTTCTGCTCATATATACAGTCTCGAAGCCTGTACTAATCTGAAAAAAAAACTCTGTTATTAAAAATTGACTTTTCTTGAAGTACTTGGTTGTAGAAAAACAACAAAAGCAAAAAAAGAAATACACACAGTGTCAGAATTGTTGCCAATCAGTATTACTATTATAAATAAGCAGTCTGCAGTAAAACATGACTGGAAATAACCAGGGCAAGGGACAGGCAAAGGATGGGGGGTGAGGAAACCCTCGTGAAAGTACTAACAATAAGAATGAGGGTGGCAACAGCAACACTACTGCTGGTTTTGGTGGTACCGACAGTAGGATTGTTGTATTTACTGAGAATGAGATGAACTTTTTGATTACTTAGCTTGTGCATCTCAGTCACTGCATCCGAGAGTGATGGAATCTTGAATCTTTTGTGTGTTCCTAATCCTTCTCCTACATAACACATAATTTATGACATTTCAGCTGTGTTTGCCTTAGAGAGCTAGAAATTGGATATATAGGTTCCTAGGAGTCTTAAGAGTGTTCTACACTATATTTTAAGCCAATTTAAGTTGTGGTTCATCCTGAAACAAAATTGAGACCTGAGCCCCCCAAACCTGAAACGACTCTTGAGAGGTTCGCCCATCTCTAAAAGGGAGTAGTGGTGAGTGAACTTCCTGAGATTCACTGATGATTTTTGGTTCAGTCGGAACCAGAAGCTATTATTAAGGTCTGAGGTTTCTTCTGACCCCAGAGTATAATAAGCCAAGACTTAGTGGAGGTGCAGAAAAAATAAAAATACACTGATACTCACCTCCCCTATGCATTCAGTATTCTTTCACAGTCTTCACCTGTGGGCTCTTGTGGCCTCTTCTACGACATCACATGTCCCAGGTTCATCAATGAGGGCAGTGATTGGGCCTCAGTGGTCACATGGGGTACACCAACTTCTTGACAATTTGATCCAGCATTTTGACCAAGCGCAATGGCGTCGGAGTACCCCACATGACTGATGAAGCCCAGTCAGAGGCCTAAGTGATGACCCCCAGCATGAGGCATTAAAGAAGACACCGGATTGGAGGAGGCCAAAAGAGGCCACAAGAGCCTGCAGGTGAAGCCCACATGCCAGAAAGGAGACCAGATGCCTAGGAGAGGTGAGTCTCAGTGTTTTTTTACTTTGTTGACACCTTTCCTGGGCCTATGCTTGTTATACGCCGGGGTCTGAAAATACCTGAAATAGAATAACAATTTGTGAGTGGCAAACCCCAAAAATTGTGGGTTAGGCTAAACCAGTAATTTTTGGCTCATTATGAACCAGTTTGCTCATCTCTAGTATGGACATAACCTCAACTGGTAACACCAAGTTGTTGATTTATTCATACATTTCTAGGTGAAATAACAGAGGAATGGCAAAATGCAAAGCTCCAGAATTCTTATTTTATGGTGAATGCCATAATTTACTATAACACTAAGGAATCACAAGTCCTCTATACATGACATCAAATGTGTACATTGGTGTAAGCATGAAATGTTACCTCTGCAATAATATGTGAATTAGTAAGTGAATCATTTACACACTTATAATAATAATAATAATAATAATAATAATAATAATAATAAGAATCATTATTATTATTATTATTATTATTATTATTATTATATTCTGTGCACATTAATTGAGATTTTAATTTTATTTTTGTAAATGTCAATGGGATTTTATGCTTGATATTTCAGGTAATTGTACCTGACCTGCTTTGTTCCATGTTAACCTGTAATCGTTTTACAAGTCCACTATTTCTAAGTCATCAAATGTCAGGCAGGATTATTAGGGGACTTTGGGTCACCAAGAACATGATGACCTAGTTAATACCTGTGACAATGAACACTGATCTTAAGGTAATGCATTTTGGCAAAATCCATTTTCAGTAGTTTTAGGTTTTCAAGGATAGATGTATTATGGAGAACTTTCACTGCTGTACAGTGTTTCTATTAATTTATCATACAATTTCATGGTTTCTCATCTCAAATATTGAATATATTATGGACCTCAGTTATCAAAAATGACAAACAAGTCCAGCGTGTGTGTATTAACCCCATTATGGACTATTTCAAACCTTAGGATACAGAGATGTTTTATGTTTATTTCCACATTTCAGTAGCCAAAATGTTTTTAGTTTTCTCAACATAGTCTTTTATTTTGTGGGACAAGTTGTACTTTCTAGACACCACTTCTGGGTACATATAATGTATTACATAAGTTATATGTATGCATATAACTTTTATTTATCCATCTACAAAGCTGTATCAGTCTAAGGGGGCGTTCACACTACCGTTGGTGACCGTCAGTAGTGTCCGTTGCTATTGTCCGTTATAAGATTTTAGCATTGGACACTAGCTGAACCGTCAGAAATCCGTAAAAATTTCCATTAATTTCAATGGGTTTTTATATTGTGTCCGTTTGTGTCCGTTTACACCAAATCCGTCAGAAGTCTGTTTTTTTTTCGCGGACAAAAAATCCTACATGCAGGACTTTTTGTCCATTTGAAAAAAACGGATTCTTGACGGACAGCAAGTGTCCGTTATTTTTTTAACAGTGAAGTCTATGGGTAACGGACTTATAACGGACAGTAACTGATAGCCATCAGTTACTGTCCGTTATTTTATGTCTGTTTTTTTCCTGCGCATTCTCAGAAAGGAGAAACAAACAAAAAAAAAAAAAAACGGACAGTGTTAAAAAACGGACACTAACTTATACTAACGGACACTAACTGATGCTAATGTGTCCGTTTTTTTTAACTGAACCATTAATTGGATCAGTTAAAAAAAAACGGACACATTAACATCAGGACTCCAGGACACCTTCATAACGGACTCCAACGGTAGTGTGAACCCTGCCTTAGCTTTGTGGGGAGCCTTGCACTTTTTATTGGTAACATCTTGGGGTTTATATGTGGTTTATTCTTATTTATTTATTTTTATTGAATCATTTTTTTTTTTACTTTGCTAACCATAAGTAATGTGTTACTTTTATTTTAAAGGTAATTAATATGGACACTTTGATACCAATTATCTATGCTCTCACTTTATTTTTTTTAAGAAAATGAAGAACATAAGTGAAAAAAAAAAAGTTATTTTTTATGTAGTTTTCTTTATTCTTCAAAATGTTTTTTTTGTTTCTTTCATGTCCCAGAAGTGGACATGAACATTCTAACCTTTGGCAGCTGAGGCCTCACATTGCAGAAACGCAGTTTTTTTTGTTGCAGATTTTGTTGCGTTTTTTTGAACCAAAGACAAGAATGACTACAAAAGGAATGGGAATAAATGGTTGGAAAGTATGTGCTCCGAGGAGGAGACCACTATCTATAATATATATAAGTAAATCCTCAGTTATTCCTTAGTAGTTGAGGATTTGAACCAACCCAATTACGGTTAGATGACATAGATCGTATTAGGGAATCTAGTAGATCAGGATCGCATTCAAACTGGGGTTACCGGCTATCCGAGGGATTGAAGCCGTTGGTGAAAGATAGGTATGGCTGGAACAACTGTTCCCAATAGAGTCCCAGGATTTGCGCTCCTCTAGGATAAACCACAACTGGTCTCAAAGTGCGGGAAGTTCAGGCTTTATTTAAGATTAAATAAATAAAGCCTGAACTTCCCGCACTTTGAGACCAGTTGTGGTTTATCCTAGAGGAGCGCAAATCCTGGGACTCTATTGGGAACAGTTGTTCCAGCCATACCTATCTTACAAAAGGAATGGGAAATATATAGGAAGCTCTTAAACTTCTCCCTTCTGCTCAATCCAGTCCTGGCTTTGGCTCTTTTCGGGTGGTGACACACTGTGTACCCAGATACGGCTATAGCCAAATCCAGTCCCCAGGCACCAATGCTGTCACTTTGGTGTGACACCTATTTGTTACTGGCTGTGGTTTTGCTGTTACCGTACCACCAAAAATTAAAAGTGGCTGAAATTAATCCGCGTTTCACTCACAAAAAAGTGAAAGTACCGGCGCCCGGGGATGCAGCGTCCAGGTACATAGTGTATTACCATCCTACAGGTGTTACCTCACTCTGCGATTGCCTCACACTCTGATTACCTCACCTTTGATTTTTTAATTTAAATTGGTACGCCGAACAAAAAAGGTTGCCTACCCCTGTTCTAGCACAAAGCTGACAATTCCTTTAAACTACAATTAGAGGGGTTCTCCAGGGAGGGTTTCTATACATACTTACCTCTGATGCTATTATGGACGAACCATATGAATTGGTTGGTTCTGACCCAGTATCACATGATCAGAAACAGCGCCCAGTCCCCGATTCGCTTGGCCTTCTTTGTCCTCTCATGTATTCACACATCATTGCCTGTACATTTGGGCTGGATTTGCTATTATAATAATGGATTCAGGCATCCCCCATAAAAACAGGTAACTAGGAGGGAAAATAGGAGAGGAGGGGAGGAGGTGGACCAACGTGGTGGCCAAATACTGGTTCTGATCACATGACACAGGGTTGGAACTAGCCTGGAAACCAGTGGTTTCTTTTTTCCTTATTTTATCCATCTTTGATATATATATATATATATATATATATATATATATATATATATAAATTCAGTTCTATGCACAGTTCACCTGGTTCTCTATGAATTAGCAATAGCATCTGAGGTCAGATTTGTTCTTGGAAGAGATCAGGTATATTTCTAGACTGGTCTTTTCTACAAGTTTGATGTATATGCTGTGTTTTAACTGCATTTATAGCTAACACATTAGAAATTCTTGACTGATCTTTTCAGCCTCACGTTCCATATTATTATCACTACTGTATATGGACTATGAATTGTTTCCGTTCCTTCTTTGTGATTTGTAACCAGTCTAGTAAAATGTACTGTATATTGTCCTGTCTGGAAGTGTCCTAGTTTGTTTCCTGATCACTAAGATGCTGGCGTGAGCGTTCATCACTGTAAGATCTGTAGCTCAGCTAAGTTTGTTCATTCCAAGTTGCGATCGTTATTCTGTTATTGTGTCATTGGGTTCTTTTTTTCCTTACATGCCAATATCAGCAGGCAGATGACCAAATTGTATTCCAACATCTTCATGGGCTCCATCTGTGCTCCAATAAATCAGCTCTTACACAGTAGTCTTTACACAGCCTTCTAAATCCAGCAAAGAACCGTCTGGCACCTTAGGACCATTTATTAGTACAGTACATTGGTGGTCAATGCCCTGTTTCAATTTTTACGTAAGCCATGACACTGTGATCAATCCATTTTCCAAATAAATCCAACCTGCCACTGACAGACACCATTAAATCAATCAAAGGTTCTGTTTGGGTTTCGCTATGTTTGACAGTAAGAAAAGCACTACAGACTTTGCAATTCTGGTCAACTACAAAAATAACTTTCTAGAGCAGTAACCTTCTACTGTAATTCTGGAACAGCAGATTTATAAGTATAGTTTGCCCCCACATATTAAAAATGGTGCACGTACGTGATCGTTGAAAAAAGCAGGTGTTAAAAATGGATGAACCTTATTGGTATTTTTTGACCCAACACACTGATCCCTTTCTAATGTCCACCACTCAGATGTAAATCCATTTTGACAGATGTTAAAAACCAGACCTATTGAGTTGTGTTGGGTCTTACCAGTCATGAAAACATCCAGAAATAGGACATGTCTGTAAAAAAAAAAAAAAGAAAAAGAAGGGATGTGTGAATACATCTATTGACTTCCTTTCTTCTGAAAATGGACATGTGAGGTCCATTAAAAAATGCATCACTTTATCACTATAGCACCTTAGTGTTTGGTGCCATGGCAGAAGCAAACATGCCAGTCTTTTCTACTTTCCTATGAGGTACTGACTAACCTTGTTCTTGGTATTTTACATATGTGGGGACTAGTTCCTACCTATTCTTATTGCATTTGGTAGGTCTAGGCCTAAGGAAGAGATGTAACTCTCCTATTGTACAAGTAGGGACCAATCTGAGTGAGGTTGCCTTCCTCTGGTGTCATCGGTGCATACTGCGGTCTGACCACATGCACCAGTGTGCAATATGGCACCCACCTGGCAGCTCAAAGTGACAGACAGCACACTTCCACAGACACAGGGGGTGCAATGCCTGTCTCCAAAATCCTGTGTTACCACTGTCACGGTTTGGCTGGTGTTCAGGTTTGGGGATCCAGCTACCAGATTGGGGGTTGCTAAGGTATCTTTCCTCCTCATGCTAATTGAGCCATGTGTACCACCCTCCGACTGGCAATGGTCTCCTCTGCTGACCACTGCATGAACAACTCCTCTGAAAGCATGGGAACGGGCCCTTAAATAACATGTTGCCTTCTGCCATAGGTATCCTGGGCAACTCCTGACATAAATGGGTGGCACTGCAGGAGAGCAAGACATAACTGCTACCATGGTGCAACTCTTTGGCTCAATTCTTTTCTACCTATCAGGAGCCATTGTGCTATCCAGCTTGTGGAAGCTTCTCGCAACTTCTTGTACCATTTAACATATTGCACAGTGCAAGTCATACTTCAACCAGTACAATATGCAATATAACCTGAGTAACAATGGCTAGAGTAAGCCAAGCCACATCACACTGCACCAAGGCCATGCCTCGGTCACAATAGGGAAAGCTGCTAAACAATACATTTGAGGCACATACATATATACACACACACAAACTATATACCCAGACAATAAAATAAAACAAAAACAGTGTAGCAGTGTTCATTGGGATGCTGCATAGTGTGAATAGTGGCTGAGTCCCCTCCCCTTGCCCATATTTGCAACTATTGGAAGAAGAGTCAACTAGTTAAGGTGTGTGTCTGCACCACCTTAAAGTGGAATTAGGTACACACAATTTGATAAAAATGTGCACCAAGAACCTAAAATGCTGAAGTATAGTAAATATAGCAGGTGTATAATTCTGTATGACTATTTTCTATTCTACACAATACTGCATTTCTACACTTTATTTTGTTATGTCTGACCTGCTTCTTCTTTTCAGATGCAAGTTGACATATGTGTGTGGTCTTCACCTATAGGACGGGTACCTTTCCTGGTACTCCCTGGATCCCAGGATCTTATGCACATCAACATACTCCATTCTCCCTGCAGTTTGCCACTACCGCATATTTGTATACCACTGTCCTGGGACATCAGCTACAGTAGAGATGAGCGAATCAAAGCTGACAAAGTGGGATTCAATCCGAATTTCAGGAAATATTTGATTCGCATCGAATTCGGATTTCCTCACGCTTCGTGGTAATGAATCGCATTTTGTTCAAAATGGCTGCTGTACATGTTAGGACATGGGGCAAGGAACTCTGGGAACGTGGGATCACCCACAATGCCATGTGTGCAGCCAATCAGCAGGCAGCCCTGTGATGTAACAGCCCTTTAACCCATTCACGAGCGCCCACGGCATGTTTGACCGCTGCATCCAAGGTGTTAAAACACCCGATTGGTTTGGAGCAGGGTGTTAGTTGTAACTGACAGCTAACACAATGCTCCATAACCGATCGGGGGTTTTAACACCTTGGATGCCGCGGACAAACGTGACCGCGGCATTCAAGGGGTTCCGACAATTTGCCGCCCACCTGCCCACCCCGGCTCTATGCAGACAGAAAATAGCTGTTTATTCACCACGATTTAATTCGGATCGAATAGAATCGTATCGGAAAATTCATCAAAGTTGCCGAATTGAATTTTTTAAAAAATTCGCTCATCTCTAAACTACACTCATGTAACTGCTTCAGTCCCATGATGGAGTAGCGGTGCGTGCGTGACCATCACCATTCATATCAGCGAGGGTCCCAGTGCTGGACCTCCAGCAATCAGACACTTACCTATCCTGAATATAGTTAATAAGTTGTTATTATTGGACACCCCCATAAATTACTACAATTTAAATGGTAATGTGTATGTCTCGGAAAAAGGTAAAAATAACAAGCACAATGTTATATGATCTGACTTGACAAGACAAAAAAATTCTTTTGTCCTTGACCCAAAATATGTTCTTTTCCTTAACCACTTTAGCACCAGGCTATTTTCCTTGATTGAGGACCGGGTTATTTTGCACATGCGGTGCTGAGGGTTATAACATTTTTGATCTTTTTTTGGTGATAAATAGGGCTTTATTTTTATGTTGTTTTTATTTTTCCATGTTTTTTCTTTATTTTAATAGCCAAGAAAATATAAACAAAAAAGGAGGGGGAATTTGTGGAGTTTTTTAACAGCACAAAGTGCTATAAAAAAATAAATACATTTTTTTCCCTCTCCGTTTCTGTCTTTTTTACATTGGTGACACTTACTGTTGTGTCTCTGGGAGCGGGGCTAGAACCTGTGACGGGGAAGGGGGGGTGTTAATGGCAGAGAGGTTCAATTTTTTTATAATAACCTTCTGTTTGTTTGGGGGTTTTTTTTTGGGGGGGGGGGAGATTTATTTTAACATTTTTTTTTTTTGGATGGTCTATGGATGATCCAGAACTGGTTAAAGTGTACCTCTTCTAAACAACTTTTCATAAATGAATAATACAGGTTAATATAAGAAACTCTGTAATATATCTTATTAAAGAAATATGTTTTCTTCTTCCACTTTTCATGCAGAATTACTTTCCACATATTAGTCTATGAAGAGGGGAGGTGGAGACACTGAAATAATTGTTGCACTCTGCTATTCTCTGCACTTTTAACACTGCTAGGTTGTAGATACGAAGCTACCATTGCACAGTATGAGGCAATAAATCAATTAAATAGCCACAGCAGCCTCCTCCTACTCTACCCCTCCCTTCTCCATAGAGCTCTATGTGTGAGGCTGGATATGGAGATGAATCTTATGTAAACAAGCAGTTTAATAAGTGGTGAAGGAAACAGATTTTCTTAATAAAATATATTTAAAGCTTCTTATATTCATGTACACTATTTATTTATGAAAAGTTGTTTATAACTGGCAGTACACTTTAATGGAAGTCTGATACAGAATTCTGAACCAATTTAGATAAAACCAAATCATGGTGACACTAGGTTTACACCTGCGATCTGGTTTCTGTTTGGGGGGTCTGCAGACCCCCCAAAGAGAAACCTAATCCACTTAAAAAAGCAGTTACCTTCAGTACCTTTATTGACTATAATGGGGTCCGCCAGGTTTCCACCCGGTTTGCGGCCGAAAAGGCAGAAAATGCGGAGAGAAAAGCACTGCTTACAGGACTTTTCTCTCTGCATTTTTAAAGTGGAATGGAGAACAGAATCTCCAGGCGGAGACCGGGCACAGGTGTGAACCTAGCCGTAGTCACTTTAACAATATGTAAAATTTTACACAAGACTACTTTTCACTTGCAAGTTCTATTCCTTTGCTGTAAAGCTTTTGTATAGTGAATGCATAGAGTGCTTTGTGCTCTGTTGGCACAATATAAATAAACATATATATTATGTACATTAAACCTAACCATCATTCAGGCACAGGAGTAGCAGGGTATAATCACAGTCCACACCCTATCATTTTCTATAATAACAATCATTTTTTCTTCATGCTGAAAGTGAAAGGTGTTAACAGAAAATGGTTAATTAAAGAGACCAATCACGTCTGGCGGCTGCTTTATGTAAATTTATTATATATTCTCATTTTATTATATATTAGTCATTTTAACTAATGTTTGTTTAAAGGGAAATCTGTAAAACTCATTTTATGTATAGATCTGTGAGCCCTAAAGGGGCTCCCAAACCAATTAAAGAGCCATGTTGGGGGTCTTTAATAGGAGCATAAACATACCTTGGTGACCACAACCAGCTGAAGCAATACAGAGATAATCATCTTTTTACACATATGTAAATCAGCCTGCAAGTGTATCAAGGGTTGAAGAGATTTGCGAGATGTGCCTATAGACAAGTGCTCTGGCTCGCCTCTGTATTTGTTTCCCAACACCGTTCCTTTAACCTCTTCCCAACGGTGACATTTTTCGGTGTTCGATTTTCGCTTTTGACACCCTGCCTTCCAAATCCCATAATTTTGTTATTTTTCGTTATCAGAGCCGTATGAGGGCTTAATGTTTGTGGGACAAATTGTTCTTCATGATGCTACCATTTATTATTCTGAACAATGTACTGGGAAGCTGGAAAAAAATTCAGAATGGGGTGAATTTGAAGAAAAAGTGCATTTGCGCGACTTTCTTACAGGCTTCGTTTTTTTGGTGTTCAATCTGCAGCCAAAATGACATGTCACCTGTATTCTATGTTTCGTTATGATTCCGGGGATACCATATTTAGATAGTTTTATTTTCATTTTAACCCCTTAACAAAAATCTAAACTTTGCAAAAAAATTTTTTTTTCTAAAAGTCGCCATATTCTGACACCCGTAACTTTTTATATTTCCATATACAGGGATGCATAGGGCGCCTTTTTTTGTGGGACCAGGTGTACTTTTTAGTTCTACCATTTTGGGGAATGTCTATTGCTTTGATCACTTTTTATTCAAATTTTTATCAGAAGCAAAACAGCGAAAAAATGGCGGTTTGGCACTTTTGATTTTTTTTTTCCTGCTACAGCGTTTACCGTATGGTAAAAATATTTTTTAAAGTTTGTAGACCGGGCGTTTTTGGACACAGAGATAACTAATGTGTATGTGTTTCACAGTAATATTTTACTTTTATATGTATTCCAGGGAAAGGGAGGGGGTGATTTGAACTTTTAGGGTTTTTTAAAAACTTTTTTTTTTACTATTTGATCATCCCCCACAGGGGGATACAACTGCAATACAACTGTATTGCAGTCTGTGGGAGATTTGCAATGTTACTATTGAGGCTAGTCATAGAGCAGCTGCAATAGTAATATTGCTATGATTAGCCTGGGACCCTTCATAAGGCTCCCGGCTGTCAGAAGCACAGGCCTGCAATGCAGGCATTAGCTCCGGGTCTCTGCTGTAGAATACAGCGGAGACCCAGTTGCTGTGGTGGCTACACTGCAGGAGAGCGGCCACCATCTTTAAAGACCCGGCATCTGCCGTACTATTACATTTTGGACCTGATAGACTCCCTTTAATATATTATCCTCAATTATCTATGGATGGTCATTTACTTAAAAAGTACCTGTCACTGGTCTGGACATGTCTATTTTAATAAATAACTCTATTCCCAAAGAAATAACAATTCTGAAACAACATTTTCAACAGAAATTTGTGATTAAATTGACAACTGGGTATTATCAAAATATTTCGGGAGACACCCCCAACTGATAACACCAGTGTATTTCTACAGTTCTAGGATCAATATCAGAGGAGCGGCCCAAGCAAAGTTACTGTATGAAAAAAGATTATCCTGAATACTCATATTGTAAGAAATATAATGCAGGAATAGTAACAGATCCATTTTAAATGGGATGAACTGTAAAATTGTGAAAACCTCTGTAAAATTATTGTGTGCAAACTGGAAACAATATTGTAAATTCTATAGCATATTTGCTTTGGAACCGCTGAAAGTTCACGTTACAGTCACGTTTTGATAGTTGCAAAGGGTAGGATAAACCTTGATATATTTTATTCTATTCCCTCCCCCCTCTCCCTCCCCCTATCTATCTATCTATCTATCTATCTATCTATCTATCGCTCTATCTATCTAGTTGCATAGCTAATAAGATTGAATACAGATAAAGAGCCATCAGGTTCAATGTACAGTATATTCCTACAGCGATGACCCAAAGGAAGGCAAAAACCACTTCAAGGCAGTTTTGTCAATTACACTATATTAGGGGAAAAATCCCTTCCCTACTCAAAATCAGAATATAGCCCTGGATCAACCTCACATCTCCAAAAATCTAATTCCTATGATTTATAGTTAGATTAATTCTAACCTTCAATTTTGAGATAGGATATTTCATACTTTTACTACTTAAACTGTAAAGACCCCTGGTCCCTTACTTTTTAGACAAAATACAGTAAATGAAGTGCTAATTCTATCCAATCTACTATCGATCTATCTATCTATCTATCTATCTATCTATCTAGTCTATCTATCTATCTATCTAATCTATCGACTACTACTATCTATCTATCTATCTATCTATCTATCATATATCTATCTATCTATCTATCTATCTATCTATCGCTATCTATCTATCTATCTATCTATCTATCTATCATATCTATCTATCTATCTATCTATCTATCTATCATGTCTATCTATCTATCTATCTATCTATCTATCTATCTATCTATCTATCTATCTATCTAATTTACAACTGTAACAGACCCCTCTTGCTTGGCTCTTTCAAAATCGATGACCTGCCAAATCAATTTAGATTTTCTATAATGTTATATCAGAGATTTTCTATCATTTAAATCTTGGAGCAAGGCAAAAGTTTTGTTCACTGTGTAGACTTCTGTTAAACCTTTTCCTTGAAATTGGTAAGGCACCTGTACACATTTTGATAATGCATATGATTCTACTAAATTCAGGCATCGTCTCATGTAAGGTTATGGTCACATGCAGCAGATCCAGGTCCAGAAATTTCTGCAATTGAAAATATGTTAATTCATGAGAATTGGGTTGGTTTGGTGGGAAGTCCATGGATATACCAAATACTCTCTCCAATTTTATTGGTAAAAAAAAGACATCACAATTAATAAATAGGTTTACACTAATAATAAATGAGGATGTACAAAATAACCTTCAGCCCATGGGGCCATTAAAGCCATTCTACCAGATGGACAAAAGATCTAATGTATCTGGTGAGGCAAAAGTCATCCCTGCCCCAGATTGCTGACTCACACGCACTTTTTGGTGCCTTAGGATCTCTAGTCTTACTTATCCTAATAAAACTTATCCTAATAATTTTAATAGAATACTGGATACTTTGGAAAGTATGAAGAAGTTCTGGACAAAATCGAAAGTCATAAACTTATAATATTAAGTGATTCTCCACATGACTGAATCACTTACCAAAATGTTATCCACAAAAACATTTCTATGTATACTGTATATACTAAGAATGCATATAATGTAAAACTACATAAAACTAAAGAAGTTAAAACTAAACTATAGAATTTGTCGGGGTCCAACACGTGACGCCCCACCAACCAGTTGATCTCAACAGCTGATACACAGAGAATGGAGTAAGAAGCAGACAGATGAATTTTCCGTATAGTAGCCAAATCGAGTCACTGCAACTTCGCTTCCTTTCAATGGAACGGGAGTTCTTTTGCACTAACCTGATTTGGGCACTACAGAGAACAGAGCTGACTGCTTCCTACTCCATTCTCACCAATACTTTTAGCCTGGAAAACCATCTCTTATCTTCTAGTCATAGAAACTGCATCTACATTTGTTTGGTAATCAAATAATTTTATTCAGATTAAAAACCACCATATAAATCTATGTACAGACTCTGAATAAGAAGCCACTTCTAGGATATTTGAGCTGAAAAACCTGAACTGCAAAGGGGCTATCATATAGGTTGGGCAGCACGGTGGCTCAGTGGTTAGCACTGTTGCCTTGCAGTGCTGGAGTCTAGGTTTGAATTCAGCCAAGGACAACATCTGCAAGGAGTCTGTTCTCCCTGTGTTTACTCTGGTTTCCTCCCATACTTTGAATACATACTGATAGGTAATTTAGATTGTGAGCCCTGCTTGGTCAGTGTTGACAATATCTGTAAAGTGCTGCAGTATATGATGGCGCTATACAAGTAAGCAAAATAGTTATGACTAAAGCTAGCCATACATGAAGATGACTGAATGCTCATTTATCTGACTGCTTTCTCATGTCTCAGTATCTTGTTATTTTAGCTATATCTTTATCCATATCATTATTTGCTCCTGTAGCTAAAATTTGCAGGGGGGAAGTAAAGGACTGCAGTAATTCAAGTCTTGCTCTACTATACCCATATTGAATTATGGAGTATGCAGCAACTGAATGAAGCTAACAGCATAGTGGTGGATATTGTAAGAGGCTGTTACGTGAATCACTTTAATGTGATGTATATAGGCAGCCTTAGAACTGGTAAATGAGTACATAAGCACAAGAGCACTACTTATGGACTGTAGTGTAATATATTTGCAGTTACTCAACTTTTTATGCAGTTTTATCTTTATGTAAATTGTAAATGGAGTTCAAAGGTTATCTTGCATTATAAGCTCTTCTCAATATTTCTGTTATATAAGTTTCAGAAAACAAGGATGACATTATCAATTATTTTACATAAAAAGAGTAAATAGATCCTAAGCAAAAACTTCATTCAGTAATTGGACACAGGCTACATGTTATTCTTTTATGCCTGTGGTAGTTATACATGGTGACTTTAGATTATCTGTGGTGATATTTATTTCATTGCATACTGAGTGATCACCAGGGAGGGGAACCAGAACTATTTTCCATGTGCTTGTTTATACAGATGTTTTCTCAGTTTCCGGGACTGCCAATTGCTGCCAAAAACGGGTTTCTCTATAACTGGTGTTCTTGCTGTCTATCATGACAGTGCAAGCCATGTTTTCCTCAAGCTAAGCGTAGACTAATCTTGGTTAAATAATGTGTAATATGAATTAGGAAAAAGTAGAACGTATGGTTTAATAATAATAATAATAATAATAATAATAATAGTCCTTTAATAGTCCCACAATGGGGAAATTCAGTGTGTTACAGCAGCAAAGATAAGCAGATACAAATACAAATACAACATGTACAGGAATGTTCCAAGGTGAGAGGCATTACATTAATAGCAGACAGATAGGACGTAGCAGAGGGGGGGGGGGGGGATTTAACAGGCAGAGAGATATTTCAGTTCTCTGTGTGTAATGATCTCCGCTTAGGTTTAGTACTAGCTGGAGGTTTCTAATGTACCAACATTTTGACAGTTCTGTAATAGTTAATAGTTTGGATCTTCTAAGATATTGTTATATGAAGTTTCATTTGTCTAGTTAGTTGCCAATGATCTTATTGTAGTTTTTGGCTTGCGTGATCTTTGCTTTGTCTCATGATACAAATCTGTTTTCGCAGCACGATTTATAACACACAAACTGAATAGCTACTTATAACTAAGTATCAGGATCAGGCAATGAGTAACAGAATGTAATGTTATGTTTTTTTAAGGTTTACATTTTTATGTTCTCTATTAATGTCTTGTGTATGTGGCTCTTGTCTATAGCTGGATTAGTTTAGATCTTATGCACGTGCCTTTATGAACAAACTGTACCAAGCAGTATGTATGCACAAACTGCACTTAAAGGGCTTGTCTGGAGGGGTTCTCCAGGAAGCCTTCATTACTTACTTCCTCTGGGGTTTTGTTGGTTCTGACCCCAGCTCATGAATCGGAAACAACACCCCCAAATCACTATGCCTCGTCAAGTCTGTCTAGTATTACATGAAGAGACAGAAGGATTTGAGCAAGCCTACATCCACAGAAGATCTGTGCTTAGTGCAGCATCCCAGTAGACATTACTTACACTGTCTTTATTTTATTATTTTCTGTGCCACTGGCTGTACATATTGTTTTATATGTGTTTGCAGCTTCCCTTATGTGTGTTCCCTTGATATCACCCACTGGTTGGCTATGCCACTGTGTTAGAGGGCTTGGTACAGCCCTGGCCAATCACAGGACACTGGGCCATTGGACAGTCAGTCTAGTGTGTGCTAACTACTTGAGACTGGGCCTCTGAGTGTGTCCTCAGCAGCCCCTGAGGGAGAGGTGATCGCTGAAGCCTTTGCATCCACCTAAGACAGGGAAGATATAGCTGTCAACCCTAAAGAGACCACGAGTGTGCCTGACAGGAGAAAAGGAGTTGTGCTTCTCAGGAAGCTATTATCCGGGGCCCGTTTGTATCCAGTTATCTGGGCCCCTGGGACTACTCTTTACCCAGCCCCCATAATCTATACTGGGAGAGGCAGAGTATTGTACGTTAACTGGAGTGGACTAAATACACCATATCACCATCATACACTGAGCATTCCTCATCCCAAACCTGGGAATAGCCAACCAGATGGAAACTATTATACCCCATTGGGAGTTGTGTATAAGTTCTCAGAGTAAAGCTTCACTTTGGTTCACCTGCACTGCTGCCTCCTGCGCTTACCATCAGGGCCCTTCTGAACACCACCGCACGGCTCAGGGCGAGAGAACGACTACCACCATCATCAGGTACCATGCAGGCCCCCCTTGTCAGTGTCTGGCCTGCGAAGTGGACTGGAAGAGTCCGGTTGAGTGTTCTCGGCCTACCCTGTGACTTCACCACTGTCTCTACTACTCCCATCTTCCAGTTCCCTCCATTGGGTTGCAGAATTAGTTCTCCAAGATGCTCGGAATAGGCTCCCCTGCTATCTGCAAGTCTACCTAGAAAAATTGATGGAAGACAAGTGATGGTCACACCAAATATTGATGGGATTTTGATTCCTCTTTTAAACCATTAACCCTATTATTTCTGAAAGCGTTCTCACTTGCACATTCTCATACAGCATGTTTTCCACACCTGCCAAAAACTTTTGCAAAGTACTGTATGTGTTATTTTGTAATTCTGGTTTTATTTGTGTAGTGTGGTACTATCCAGAAACCCATGTCAGCAAAAGGGTAAGCGCGAGAAAGCGAGAAATGTCATCTACCTTGGTATTTGTGCCACCAGACCGTGAGCTGTATTCCTCCCTCATCTTTACCCATGCTATTCATTAAACTCCAATTAAATGTTTTAGATGATTACAATCTTCTTCTAATTTGGATATGACACACATAGAGATATGATCTTATGCAGCAATTGTCTTAAGACAAGGCAATGTTCCAGATAATCAGAGACAAGTTCTTACAAATGTAAATGAGAAAAACTTCATTGCTTGTGTATATGAGTACACACTAGTCTCTTAGCCCTTTTATCACAACCAAAAACTGCAGACTGAAAAACATCCTGCAAGACCTATTAACTGTGTACCTGCTGGCGTTTCTTCACTCCAGCAGGTGACAATTGCAGCGTTTGTGCTGCAGGTTTTGATCTCTTCCATAGCTCACGACCTGACATACGGTACGTTCAGTGTAACAGTATCTGACTATTTGCATTCCTTCCTCACACAGGATGTTCTAGGTTCTATTTCCTGTCAGTGCCTCAAAAGACGTAATTATTGAAGTCATAACATCCACATTGGCCACAATTATCTTTTCCAGACAGCGGCATTTATCTGTCAACCACACTTTGACCTGATCTCCAGGCAATAGTCCCACTGTATGCTACAGGGAAGAAAATGGAAGAATCTTGCATAATCAGAATTTAGGCAGCGCCTCTCTTGGTGAGGGATATTGGCACCAATATTTCTACAAGTGAATAAGCCAAGTACAAAGAATAACATTAATTTTGTCATGTGCAAAGTGATATTCTGACACCTTGTTCTAGACCTTGGGTATGGAGCCATTACCTTCACATCAACAAAGATAAATTTATTAGTACGGGCAAAAAACAAGTTACAGATGTTCTGCATAGACAATTGCAGTCTACTAATGAGTATGGCTTTAGTAGTACATATACTGTATAAATATAGGTTTGCATAAATTAGTATTATATGAATACTTTGTAAAAAATTTCATAATATATTCTAAAAATTGGAATCTTCCTCACTTTGCATTAGCCTTTAGGTGCTTTGCTTGTAGATCCTCTTTAAATGTTGACCATATCACTAATCTAATGCAAAATAGCAAAAGTTAAACAGGAAAGAAAGGGGAAGAGGGAGATGTAGCTGCAATCTTTCATTCTGTGTTATAGTCAAGCGATATGGGGAAGAGAAGTGAGAAAAAGAAGCCATCTCATCTGGTCAGAACACATGGCACATCTGTTACATCACACCAGGAAGTGCCCACCTACTATACAGAAACAGCAGAGGGAAGAAAAATAATAGAGTATGCAGGTTAGGCACCACATCTGGCTACAGTACATCCAACATACACTAGGGTGCAAATGTTATAGGCAGATGTGGAAAAAAATGCAACAAAGTAAGAATGCTTTCAACAATAGAAGTGTTAATCGTTTATTTTTGTCAATTAACAAAATAAAGTGAATGAACAAAAAATAAATCTAAATCCCATCAATATGTGATGTGAGTGCTCTGGCCTGTGAGGCAGAGATTTCAGCAGGACGCAGAAAAATTTGCGTTCTGCTCAACCTTGCCACTGATGTCGCAGGCAATTTGGTCGCGGACTCCACTTCCCAAGACTCCCCGTTGATTAGGCCCATTCAGCGGAAAGATTATTGGCGTTTCACTGCAGGGAGCTGGCGGGGCGGAAAATGAGGAATTCCTCCTCTTTTTCCGCAGTGTGAACGGCCCCTAACAATGTTTACAATGTTTAGGATTAGTTATTTTATTTCTGCCTATTCAAACAACACATTTTGGATTTGGACTAGATCTTTCATCAGGTTACACCACAATATAATACGCTATTATGTTGAAACTTGACAAAGGATCTAGCCCAGATCCAAATGCATTGTGTGAATACAATACAATAAACAATACTAAAAGGGAAAGTTGTTACTGCCTATTGACTTAGTAGCCCTGCCAGAGGTGATCCATCATTGTGGTATGAAACACAAAACCATCCAGTATACCTTGACTAACATCCCTGAGCACAGAATAGGTCATTTCACGCTTATCCAATATACTTCAGACTCTTTGGTGACTTTTGCTGCTTGTGCCGTGTTCCACTGTAGCCTTGGAAACCACACCCAACTTTACTGCAAATGTGCTGGAACTAGGAGGAAATGGCACATGTGCCACCAGTAACAGCTACTGGTGGTGGCTTATTCGCACAATAAAATCCTCAACTAAAATCCCAAATGGCACAAACATTCCACAGTAGTTATGTGGGACTGGGAAGTGCTCCGCTCCTCTGACCAATGATGGTCATGTTGTATCTGACTGTATACACAGTGTGTCTGTCAATTATACATGACGAACTTAGAATTTTGAGTTTGAGGTATTTCCTGCTAGATTTAGCAGCCAAAATGGCAAACTGTTTTGTGCCCTGTGGCCAAAAATACAGGGGATGGGTGCACTTATAGTAAATAGCACCAGAACGTTATGGTGACTTATGCACACCTGCATTGGGGTTTCCATTCTTTGGATTCGCTTGGGGACCCTAAAAATAGAGATCCAATCCACTCGCGGTTACCCACGGAAATCTGCAGATCTTATAGACTATAATATAGACTATATAGACTATAATGGGGTCCGATGGGTTTCTGCCTGAAAAACATGGAGAGAAAAGTCCTGCTTGCCAATATAAGGGTAAAATTAAAATATATTATATTGTGTATATTCCTGTATTACAGTGGCTTGCAAAAGTATTACCCCTTGAACTTTTTTCACATTTTGTAACCTTACAACCACAAGCTTATTGTAATGTATTTTATTTTTAAGTGATAGCCAACACAAAGTAGCAGGTAATTGTGAAGTGGAAGGAAAATAATACATGGTTTTCAAAATTTTAATCAAATAAAAATCTGAGAAGTGTGACATGCAAAAGTATTCAGCCCCCTGTACGCTGATACCCCTAAATAAAATCCAGTGCAATCAATTGCCTTCAGAAGTCACTTAATTAGTTAATAGAGTCCAGCTGTGTGTCTCAGTATAAATACACCTGTTCTGTGAAGAACTCAGTGGTTTGTTAGAGAACACTAGTGAACAAACAGCATCATGAAGACCAAGGAACTCACCAGACAGGTCAGAGATAAAGTTGTGGAGAAGTTTAAAGCAGGGTTAGGTTCTAAAAACATATCCCAAGCTTTGAGCATCCCAAGGAGCACTGTTCAATCCATCATCCAAAAATGGAAAATGTATTCTACAACTGCAAACCTACCAAGACATGGCTGTCCACCTAAACTAACAGATCGAGCAAGGAGAGTACTAGTCAGAGAAGCAGCCAAGAGGCCCATGGTCACTCTGGAGGAGCTGCAGAAATCCACAGCGCAGGTGGATTCTGCACTCCACAAATCTGGCCTTTATGGAAGAGTGGCAATAAGAAAACCATTGTTGAAAGAAAGACATAAGAAGCGCCCTTTGCAGTTTGCCACAAGCCATATAGGGGACACAGAAAACATATGGAAGAAGGTGCTCTGGTCAGATAAGACCAAAGTTGAACTTTTTGGACTAAATACAAAGCGCTGTGTGTTGCGGGGAAGTAACACTGCTCATCACCCTGAACACACCATCCTCACTGTGACACATGGCGGGGGCAGCATCATGCTGGGGGGAGGCTTTTCTTCAGCAGGGACAGAGAAGCTGGTCAGAGTTGATGGGAAGATGGATGGAGCTAAATACAGGGCAATCCTGGAAGAAAACCTGTTGGAGGCTGCAAAAGACTTGAGACTGTGAAGAAGATTCACTTTCCAATAAGACAATGACCCTAAACATACAGCCAGAGCTACAGTGGAATGGTTTAGATCAAAGAATATTCATGTGTTAGAATGGCCCAGTCACAGTCCAGACCTAAATCCCATTGAGCATCTGTGGCAAGACATGAAAATTGCTTTTCACAGACGCTCTCCATCCAATGTGGCTGAGCTTCAGCTATTTTGCAAAGAAGAATAGGCAAAAATCTCAGTCTCTAGATGTGCAAATCCGGTAGAGACATAGCGCAAAAGACTTGCAGCTGTAATTGCAGTGAAAGGCGGCTCTACAAAGTATTCAAATAGGGGGGCTGAATACTTTTGCACGTCAAACTTTTCAGATATTTATTTGATTAAAATGTTGAAAACCTTGTATCATTTTACTTCACTTCACAATTATCTGCTACTTTGTGTTGGTTATCACTTAAAATCTCAATAAAATACATTTAAGTTTGTGGTTGCAAGGTGACATAATGTGAAAAAGTTCAAGGGGTATGAATACTTTTGCAAGACACTGTATATACACTTATAATATTCCCATATTAGTATACATTGTTAGATGTTGAGACAGAGGTTGAAAAAACTCATCATTCCTTACAATACCATATTAAGTGGGATCACCATGAAATTGATGTCTCCATAATTCTAATTGACTAAGACTTGTGTCGAGCACGTCTCAACTAGAGTCTTGACACCAACATAACATCTTGGCAATATCTTCCTGCCAATTTAACCTATGGTAAAACCCGCCAGCGCAGTTACTTATTTTTAGTGATGACATTGCCGAGAGACTTACTCATTTCTAAACTGCTCTGAGAACTATCCTCGGCAAAATCATCTCCAAAGTGTCAAGAATTCTTAATGTCGCTTTGTAGCATAATGACTCCAGCATCTTCCTGCAGCGATCTACGAGCATCTCATTGCATATTTATCAGAAGTAGTTACTTGTGCTTACAACAAGCCAGTGTCATGATGAAATTAAATAAAAGAGCACATCTTGATGGAAAACAATTATGCTAATACCATTTATCACAGCGGCTCTGAATAATGCAGTTCTAAAAGGAGAATTGTAAAGAGGTTTTTGTCAAGGAAACGCTGCCTAATGTGTTCTCAAGACGCCGCACATTTCTTAGAGAAGCCACTGATATTGGGCATTTTTCAGATTAGTTTGTGTTTTTTTTTCAGAGTGTTAATCTACTTGGAAATGTATATAAAATGCATGCAAAGGAAAGAGTATTGAAGAGTCATTCAGGTATGTAGATAAGGCTCCGGGGATGTGAAAGTTCTACCATCAATTATGTCCAAGGGTTTTTGTTATATAAAACTTTTACTAGAGGACATTTTTGTGGTTTTACAAGATGTAGTCTTACAAGTGTGGAGCACTGCTACTGACTGCACCCATGGTGTAGGGGAAAACTCATCCCAAGGCACTTACTCTCTTAGGTATACAATTCGAGGAACTGCCATTGCGTCCCCAAGCTTTGCTTTTTTGACCTTTGTACCTCTTATATACTTGCATCACTATATTGCAATTTATATTATAGACTTTAGATCTATCTTAGCTCCCCCATTATTTCTATTTTAGGAAATACTTCTACTCCTCATGAAATAACAATTCTGGAGAAGTTATTTTTAGAGCTCTCTATTGTTCAGTCCCTCTGTTATAGGCTGCACGTTGTTAGCACTGATATATCACTTCCAAATAGAAATTAAAGGGTTAATCCAGGACCTATGTATTGATGACCTATAGAATATTTAATCAGTTTTTTATTTATTAAATATAGTGAAATAAATCACTTTTTTAAAATCTGTTTTTATTTTCAGATTGTAGAATTTTTGTATTCTATTTTCTGTATATGATTATGGCGGCTGCCATCTTGCTTGAGCTTCTACTCTGTTCTGTTAACAGCATTTAGTGATATGCTTTACAGCATAATCATAACTAGCAGTAGACCAAAGAGTGAACTCATTGAGGTTTATGGGAGTGTTTTTTAGACAGGCTCTGTACAGGAAGGGGGATTAGATAAGTTGTGATATCTATTGTCAGTAGTGGATGCAATGAGAGGTCATTGGTATTCATTATAGTGGTGTTATCTTCTATTGCAATACTGTCTGTCTTTTCCATGATGTCAGTGAGGTGGCTGCTAGAAAAAGAAAAACCTATAGTATTGACAAGGGTCAGCCTATTATTAGGCTTAGTGAAAATTGCGGACTTTTTTATTTTGAAATATAGAGACATGCAAAATGTAAAAATAATCAACAATTATTAAAAATATTAACAAATATATTTGACATCAAAGCTTTGGCATTTTCGATTTTCGTTTTTGACTCCCCCCCTCCAAACCCCATAACTTTTTTATTTTGTATTTATCCGTTCACATAGACATATGAGGGCTTAATGTTTGTGGGACAAATTGTTCTTCATATTGGTGCCATTTATTATTCTGGACAAAGTACTGGGAAGCTGGAAAAAAATTCGGAATGGAGTGAAAGTGGAGAAAAAGTGCATTTTTGCGACTTTCTTACAGGCTTCATTTTTACGGCATTCTCTGTGCAGCCAAAATGACATTTCACCTTTAGTTTATGTTTCGGTAAGTTTCCAGGGATACCAAATTTATATGGTGCATTGTGCAAAAACTTTTTTTTTTCTTAACATTGCCATATTCTGACACACGTAACTGTTTTTATATTTTAATGTACGTCTTTTGCGGGGCCACTTTTTATTCAAATTTTTATTAGCGGTAAAACAGGGAAAAAATGGCAGTTCGGCACTTTTTATTTTAATTTTTTTCACGCTACGGCATTCACCGTACAGGAAAAATATTTTTAGAAGTTTGTAGAGCAGGCTTTTTTGGACACAGGGATACCTAATGTGTATGTGTTTAACAGTCATTTTCTACTTGTAAATGTATTTGAATTTTTTATTCTTTTTGGGGTGATTTGAATTTTTTATTCTTTTACATTTTTTTAGTTTTTTTTTTAAATACTGTATTTATTAGACCCCCTAAGGGTCTTGAACCCCAGGGGGTCTGATCACTAATGCAATGCATTGCAAAATACCAGGACTTGTATAAAGCAGCCTGTCATATAAATTGATGCCAGACAAGCCTGGAAGCCTCCAAGCTCCTGGCTGTCATGACAAGAGATTGCCAGCCCCAGATCTTGTTCTGGGTGCTGGCGATCCTCCCCAAAATGGCTGCTGGGAAAATTTGGGCACTGATCGTGGGCATTAACGCTGGGTCTTTGCTGTATAATACCATATTTACTGTGTAATGTAATATTTAAATACCCGACAGAATGGCAGATGTCGTGAAGGGGTTGAATTTCTGGTGACACATTCCTTTAAGGAGGTTATCACACAAATTGTAAGAAAAAAAAAACCTCTCTGGAATGATGCGCACCATTGAAGGGGTTGTGCAGGACTTTTAAAACATGGCTTCTTTCCTCTTCTCAGGAAGTGACATCATGTCCATTGGTCAAGTGACCATGCTGCAGCTCAGCACCATTTTTTTTTACAGGTTTTGTTTTTACAGGTTCCACTCTGCGGTAAAAATGCTATGTTAGCTTTATGGCCTGTAAGATTACGGTGATACCAAATTTATATAGTTTTTTTCATGTTTTAATAACTTTACAAAAATTTTGAAGAAAAAAAAATTCTTTTAATCACTATATTCCGATACCTGTAACTTTTTAATGTTTGAGTGCACGGAGCTCTGTGAGGTGTCTTTTTTATTGTGGAACAATATGTAGTTTTTATTGATACCATGTTGGGGAATATATGATGTTTTGATCAATTTTTATTCCATTTTTTTACGGAGGCAAATCGGCAAAAAAACACCAAATGAGCCACCTTGATTTTTTTTTTCCTGATAATGTATTTACTGTATGGGATGCCTAATGTGTTTATGTTTACTTTTATTTGTATAATTTATATGTGATCTAGGGAAAGGAGAGTGGTTTAAGCTTTTATTTATTTATATTTTTTAAAACTTTTTTTTTCTTTTCTTTTAGCCCCCCCAGACTGTATTGCAGTCTGTGGCAAATTCACTATGTAATTATTGAAGCCTGCCTGGCGGAGGAGGGGCGCCCTGTTACTGAACATGAAATAGAAAGTGAAAGTAACCACTCAGATGCAGTGGTCACATTTGACCACAGCATCTGAGTGGTTAAATGCCCGTAATCAGACTCATCTCTGATCACAGTTAATGCTGATGGGTCCCTGCTGTATGAAACCGCACATACCCGGCAGCTAGTGTGGCTGCCATACTTAGTTACATGCACCAGGACATACATGTACACCCTGGTGTGTGTAGGGGTTAATTTTGGTGGGCACTGGAGACAGATTTTTGGTTCATCAAGATTTTTAGCTTGTCAAAAAGCGAGATAGACAGCAAATCTGTTGCGTATTTTTGCCCCTCATTAGTGCAGAGTAGGGTAATGGCTGGCTCTATGAGAGCTCTAGATGTGGTTCAGAAAGGGTAATGTTCCTCATTAGGGAGAGACTGGTACAGGGCATGGTGTTACAAGGCCTACCTGCACTACTAAAATATATAAACTGAAATTAAAACAAAACAACAGTTTCTTTGAAATAAAATGGCCACGATGCCTTTATTAAGGGGTTACATAAATAATTAATTAATAAATTAAAATAAATTAATCATCAGGAAATATAATTAAAATTAAATAAATAATCAATAACCAATAAAATAAATCATTGTTAAAACCAGTCCCCCCAGCATTACCTGGGGGACTAAAATCCCCACTAACAAAGCATCGCGACAAAGTAAAATAATACTTGTAATAGGGCGGGTGCTGTTCCATAGGTGATCCAGGTGGTGATGACCACGGACACCTCAGAGAGGCTCCTTTTAAACATTTGGATTTCCCGCCACTGAAGCCAATGGTCCAATCAGCTGATGATTCCTGTTGCTAGGCAGACTCCACAGATGTCTCTAGAACCTACTTGTGCCGGTGCACAGCTGACCCAAGTTGAGTCTTCCCACCACAGCGGCCAGCTGACCAATCAGCTGATGAATCCTGCTGCTGGGTAGACTTCATGAAAACTTCTAGAACCTGCTCATGCCTGAGCACAGCTGACCCAAGCATGGACCACATCAGGTAAGAAACACTATGGATAAAAAAATAAGGGAGGGAAGAAGAAAAGAACGAATCATACCACATAATATATCACTATATAATATATAACCAATAATAATAAAGACCGTGCCGAGGCCTGTGACACCATGGGGCCCATTTAATAAAGCTCCTGGGCTCTCACATTATTAGACCATACATGCCATGGTATGTATTCTGGGCAATGAATATGCAAATAAGACTTCATTGGTGAAAAAGATGAATTAGCTCCTAGCTCCACCTATTGGAAGGTAGCTCCCTATAGATTAATATCTGGTTTTCAAAGCAATCTACGGGCATGATCTGAGAATAATAGCCAAACCAGTATTACTCCAATGAGTTCTTATTTGCATATTCCTTACCCAGAATTCTTAGCAGGACATGCATGGTCTAATAAGTCCCTGTACCAGTCTCTCCCTAATGACAGACATTACTCCTTCTGACCCACATCTAAGATTGAAGAATTGCGCATTCACTTTGGGGATAATGTTACATTTGCTAAGTGTTTTACCATCCCCGCTGATATTATCATGACTGCTCTTCTTATAACTAACCCTGAAACCGCTCTACCACAGGTTTCCATCATCTTGACTCACATTGTTATTAAATTTTCTAAAGTAAAAATGATATTTTCTCACCTATTTATATGCACTTTTGACTTTACTTTCCTGTGCGTCAAATATTGAGTCTATAGTCCTTACCATATAATGTTCCAGGATGCTTCTATGTAACAGATATAGACCAAAGCAATTTTTTTTCCCCTTGGAAACTAAAAGAAGTTGCTGGTGAAACCGTCTCTGTTTCATTTCAAGGAGGTGTCAGGTACACTTGAAAATGACAATACCACAAACCTAAAAGAAAAATATATTTTACAGTACTTTCTGTGTAAATGATAACCCCAACTATGAATCTTTGCACAAAGGACAGCTGACACACAGGAAGTAAAACCTCACAAACCATTGACTGTGGTAATGCTTCAGTCACTTGACATTTAGTATAATCTACAGAATTTGCTTCAAAGTGAAGGAAGATTTATTACAATATAGGTGACATATATTTCATGTATTTTCTTTTAAATTTGTGTTGCAATTTATGCAAGAATTTGGGGTGAGCAAAGAACATGGAGGCAACGAGGACGTCATTAACTAGAGGCATAGCCATCATAATATGCATTGTGCAATAGATAGTTTGAGGAACAATATAGATATAGGAGTGAGGTGTCAGGTCTTCTCAGAAGGCGTCTTAGGATGACCTAACATAGTACAATTATTAGAGGAATAGTTACAGAATTCGTGAGGATGAGGGGAGTAAAGATGTACAAAGCTGACCACAAAAAAGTCAAAATATAGGTCAGCACTGACAAAAGAAATTCACTTTATAAAGCTCCTAACATTAAAAAAACAACCGCACCTTGGACAGATGTATATTAGATGCAATGCAGCCAGATATTTGGGTTTGTTTCATTTCCTCTTTTGCCCCCTCTCTAAAGTTTTTGAGTGGGTAGATCAGAATTGCATGGGCTCTGAGTCAATTATACATGTCCAATAAGTTACTCCCCTTCCCCTATCACAGCATGTAGTCCCACACACACACTGAGGCAGAGGTACTGCAATTGCTCCCCCCCATATCCCTATTTCCTTGAAGTCTGTGCAAAAAAGTTGCATGCCACTTGGAAACTTAGACCAAAAGCCAAAACATTATTGCAATGTGGCACCATATACTGTAGATGCATGGAAATTTTTGTCTTGCGACTTCTGAGCAGTGCTCTAATTTTTATTTCAACTAGAAGTAGCAGTCACGGTACCTTTAGGGTTACAATGCGACTCCATACACTTATATTAGTTCAGGAGTCTCAGGGTGGCACAGTGTCATGGCCAAAATCACTATGGAACCCTATTATTGTATTACTGTAGACAGGATTTATGGGAACTGAGGAGGTCTCCGAACACTTAAAGAGAGATTAAAAGCTGAGGCCTACTGGATATGGAGAGGTGGTGAGCCAAAGACATACTGATAGGGAATTTAGATTGTGAGCCCTACTTTGGGCAATGAGTGACAGTATCTCTGTAAAGAGCTGCAGAATATGAAAATACTATACAGTGGGGGAAAAAAGTATTTAGTCAGCCACCAATTGTGCAAGTTCTCCCACTTAAAAAGATGAGGCCGGCCTGTAATTGTCATCATAGGTAGACCTCAACTATGAGAGACAAAATGAGAAAACAAATCCTGAAAATCACATTGTCTGATTTTTAAAGAATTTATTTGCAAATTATGGTGGAAAATAAGTATTTGGTCACCTACAAACAAGCAAGATTTCTGGCTCTCACAGACCTGTAACTTCTTCTTTAAGAGGCTCCTCTGTCCTCCACTCATTACCTGTAGTAATGGCTCCTGTTTGACATTGTTATCAGTATAAAAGACACCTGTCCACAACCTCAAACAGGCACACTCCAAACTCCACTATGGTGAAGACCAAAAAGCTGTGGAAGGACACCAGAAACAACATTGTAGACCTGCACCAGGCTGGGAAGACTGAATCTGCAATAGGCAAGCAGCTTGGTGTGAAGAAATCAACTGTGGGAGCAATAATTAGAAAATGGAAGACATACAAGACCACTGATAATCTCCCTCGATCAGGGGCTCCACGCAAGATCTCACCCCATGGGGTCAAAATGATCACAAGAACGGTGAGCAAAAATCCCAGAACCACACAGGGGGACCTAGTGACTGACCTGCAGAAAGCTGGGACTAACATAACAAAGGCTACCGTCAGTAACACACTACGCCACCAGGGACTCTGATCCTGCAGTGCCAGACGTGTCCCCCTGCTTAAGCCAGTACATATCCGGGCCCGTCTGAAGTTTCCTAGAGAGCATTTGAATGTTCCAGAAGAGTATTGGGAGAATGTCATATGGTCAGATGAAACCAAAGTAGAACTGTTTGGTAGAAACACAACTTGTCGTGTTTGGAGGAGAGTGAATGCTGAGTTGCATCCAAAGAACACCATTCCTACTGTGAAGCATGGGGGTGGCAACATCATGCTTTGGGGCTGTTTCTCTGCAATGGGACCAGGACGACTGATCCGTGCACATGAAAGAATGAATGGGGCCATGTATCGTGAGATTTTGAGTGCAAACCTCCTTCCATCAGCAAGGGCATTGAAGATGAAACATGGCTGGGTCTTTCAGCATGACAATGATCCCAAGCACACCGCCAGGGCAACGAAGGAGTGGCTTCATAAGAAGAATTTCAAGGTCCTGGAGTGGCCTAGCCAGTCTCCAGATCTCAATCCCATAGAAAACCTTTGGAGGGAGTTGAATGTCCGTGTTGCCCAGCGACAGCCACAAAACATCACTGCTCTAGAGGAGATCTGCATGGAGGAATGGGCCAACATACCAGCAACAGTGTGTGCCAACCTTGTGAAGACTTGCAGAAAACGTTTGACCTCTGTCATTGCCAATAAAGGATATATAACAAAGTATTGAGATGAACTTTTGTTATTGACCAAATACTTATTTTCCACCATAATTTGCAAATAAATTTTAAAAAAATCAGACAATGTGATTTTCTGGATTTGTGTTCTCATTTTGTGTCTCATAGTTGAGGTCTACCTATGAAGACAATTACAGGCCGGACTCATCATTTTAAGTGGGAGAACTTGCACAATTGGTGGCTGACTAAATACTTTTTTTCTCCACTGTATGAGTAGCCAAAATAAATAAATAAATAAATAAATAATGTTATCTACCCCAATTACAAAAAGCTTCTGAAGTATAATATATATATTTTATAATTCTTAGTATACACACACACACACACTAGTCAGTGGAGGCTTTAATGTGTGTTTATTAACCTATCTAACTTCCTTTTCAATAAAAAACAGGCTGCAACATTCTTCTTAGCAACCATCTAACTGAGCTGTTACTAGGGAAACTCTATACACAGTTGTATTGTGAATATGCAGAACTGAAGCATTTATTAAAGGAGGGATGGTCACTTCACATGGCTGCATCTCACATAGAAATATGGTTCCAGCATCACAAGAAAGCTGATTCTCAGCTTTCATATGCTGCCAAGATTGAAGTACTAGCTATAACAGAACATGAGATATCACTATATAATATGTATGAGATAATAATAGAATAGAATAGAATATATATATTTATATAAGATATTAGTTAAAAATACAGTTGGGAATTTGAACTTAATATGCTGCAGTTCATGCTACATATAAAATCACATTCCTGACTGTGTTTTTAACTAGTGATATCTCAGGTTCTGTTATAGCTAGTACTTCATTCTCAGCTTTCTTGTAATACCAGAACCATTTTTATAGGTGGTATATAACCAGAGATACAGCCATTTGAATCAACATTGCTAATGGGAACTTTATAGCCTGTTTTCTATTAAAAGGTTAGGTTAGATAACTTAGGCTAATAAAGTATATTGCAAAAAAATTTAACCTCCCCCGGCACAATAGGAAAAAACAAAACTATAATGGGAGTTACACTACAAACCTGAATTTATTTATCCACAGGGTACATTAAAGGGGTTGTCCAGGCAAAAATGTTATATTTTAAATAGGCCGGGGGGGCGAAAAAAAAAATCATACTCACCTTTCCCTGGTGCTCTGGTGCCTCCCAGTGCGGTCCTGTCCTGTCAGTCCTATCAGCGGCCTCAGCGAATGACACGTCACGTCACTACCTGTGACGTCCTGGGGTCACTTCCTGATGCCGCTGATTGGCTTCAACAATCACATGACTGCTGAGGCCAATCAGCGGCTTCAGTGGAAGCGATCTGGAACGTCATGGCCAGCGAGGAGTTTCACTTCTAGAAGACACCGGAGCAGCAGGACAAGACCATGCTGAGAGGACACCAGAGCACCAGGGACAGGTAAGTATGAGTTTTTCAATATTTTTTTTACCTCCCACAGCCTATTTTTAAAATAATTTTTGGCACGGACAACCTCTTTAACAGAGGGCCTATAATGTGCTTGTGGATCTTTTGCCTCATGAACACCATTTATTTCTAGTTTCAATTATTGAAGCACAAATAGCTATCCTAGTTAATGTTGTTCCAAATTGCATAACCTGCAAAACTCCTCATATCGCATGTTTCCAAAAATGTGTGTTATGCTGATTTTTAAGATGAAGGGGATGAGAGCAATAAAATGGGAATAAGAGAAAAAAAGTGGTTTGTATGAAGACTGAAGACCATCTGGATTTTTGTTGTCTCTGCTGGAAATAAATAACATTTTACTCATTTCGAGCAGCGATCCCAAGAGTGCAACTTCTCACATGTATTGAATCTCCGGGTTCATACTGATTAGTCTTTGTTCACACCAATATTGGAGCCACTGCTGAAAATTCCCTTAGATTTGACAGGAAGAATAATGGTACATGCAAACAATAGACACCTTGAACCTGACGCATTACTATGTCATTTAGCTCTATCAGATGTCACTGGCTCTGTGTTGTACAATGGATGTGGCACTATGTCCTGGTTTTCACTATAAACGGAAACTTTAGTTAAAATTATTTGAGTTTTGAAATGTACTAAACCTTTGGAAATAAATTAATTCCACTACCAAAAATAAATCACTGAACAGCTGCATCGCCGTAATGTCGAATATAATACATGGAGATTAGCCAAGTGGAAGCGGTCTAATAAGAATCCACTATGGCTTTATTCACACATCTGCATTGTAGGGACCTGCGATGACCATGAGAATCACAGACTGCATGCGGACCCATTTATTTTCATGGGCACACATAGATGACTGTTGATGTTCATGGAAACATAATGGAGACATGCTCCATTTCTGTCCATTTTGTGAACCATGGGGCTCCATTAAAGTCTATGGGTCCGTGAAAATCATGTACGGCACAGGAATGCCATCTGTTTGCTCTCCATTTTTCATGAATCCACATGTTATGTCCGTTTTCTTGGATATGATAAACCAATCAACCATGAACAGCACATGACCTGCAGATAAGCAGAGTCTTGTGCTGTCTGTGATTTTCGCATGCGTGTGAATTAGACCTAAGGGTATATCCAGTCAGTGCAGTTGGGTATATTTAACCCACTTTTTTACCATGGTATTTGATATTTCGCTTCTAAAAACTGCGACTGCACTGGAAACTGCAGCAAAACCGCATACAGGTTTTTCAGTGTGGTTTTAACTGCACCCAACTGCAAACTCTGAATACACTCTAAGCCAGGTTGCACGTGACCGTGTGCTAGTCGCCGGCCGTGAATGAACACATGTCATCCATGTGCCGCCCATGCACCAGCCATGCTTCCATGGCCCCATTCATTCAATGAATAGGAGCCGCAGAAACACAGCCGTAAAATCGGACAGGAATAGAACCTGTTCCATATTTTTCGGCCCAGACTGTCGGCCTTCACAACGTGTAATTCACGTTCATGTGCAGGGGCCCATAGAAATGAATGGATCAGTGTGCTATCTGGGAAAAACCGGATTCAGAAATCATGGTGCCCCATAGCAGAGTTAGTATTGTACCTCCTTCAAAAACAACAGTAATTGCATCTAAACTAATCAGAACTTACAGAAGGACAGTCGGTGTAGACGCAATGTACTGTACTGTATATGCAACTGTTTTTGAAAAATTAAAATCAAGTGAATAAATATCAGCAAAAATAACGGTACATATTGAAAGATTGTCCAGTCAGTCACTGCAATGTCCTCATCAGGCGTCTTGGCATTTCTCTGTGTCCTTCTGTGCTTATACTACCTCTACTTACACTAGTACAGTAGGACAGTCCTTCCACAATAGAAGTTTTGTAGACTGTCCAGGTTATGTAATAAGGTCCAACACTGAAAATTTGCATCCAGACATGACTGGAAAAACAGAATGGAACAGATGGAAAACGGTGATTAGATCCATCATAAGTGGTAAACCAAAGGTAAGCCAAACGCTTGTCCTTACTTGGGTTCATATCGAGCCAGGTTCATTACAAATTTTCAAAACATTTTGGGTTCACCAACCAAGTGTGCATCCAATGTGATGCTGAATTTGCAGTAGAATTCACTCAGATGACACTTGGAGTTCATTCATGTCTATGGACCTTCGGATCTATTCCATGAATCCGAAGTCCCCATAGACGTGAATGCATAATGTAATGCACTCGGATGACACTTGGATGTCACTCTGAGTGGCATCCCAGTGCATTCCGCTGCAAACTCCGCTGCAAGCCCCACATCAGATGCACACGCCACCATGTGCATAGGGTCTAAGACCCACTGCTAGAGTCCAAATGGCAATATATTTTGAAAAAAATGAAGTTATACATGCTTGGAATGAAAGACTCTGAACAACTTGGTTTTTATGAACTAAGTGCTGAAATCTATATATGATCAAGGATTGCATAGAACAATACTGTGAAAAAGAAACATTGAATGTGTTAGCTGCATGGACTGAAAGATGGAAGGATGGGCCGATGAACCATTAAACCTGAATGACACCTGTAACATTGGAATAGTGACATGAGGCCCAGAAAGAGGAGCAGAAGGGGATGAAGTAGGATGTGACTTGAATGAAGGAGGAAGTCTGAGACACATATAATTCAGTGAGGGACACTCGGATTTTGTACTTGGAATAAATGAGGGTTGGAGAGCAGAAGGTTAAATGCTATACAACATATGGAGGAGTACAATATACTCCAAAAAAGTCACTGCTTAGGGAACACTGGAATTGAAAAAAATCAGAGGAATATTGGAGTCAACTAAAATGAAGAAATTTGGATAAATATTGGTATGGACATCATTAAAAGTCTACAGTCTATATGACATTGTGTCATCCCCTAAAAGGAGGTTAACAGAATGCTTAACCTGACATGAGAGTCATAAAAGAGTCAAAAGAACAAGATATATATTGAAGTGAGGTCAATGGGTTGACTGACTTATAATGGAGCAAATATGAACCCAAGACGTGAAGAACCTCTACATACTGAAATATAAGGTCATACTTTGTGTCTGGAGAGAGTATTCAGAGTAACGTACAGTATATAGTAAGACCATAACTTATTGTTTGTCTGAAAGGGAGTCTGTCACCAGAAGCCAGCATATCGGAACCCAGCAGATACATAGGTAAGGGTCACCTGAATCCGATTCCCCTTGTGAATTACAACCTCTGCTGCTGAGATTTTGCTGTTTTTGTCAATATGCAAATGAGCACTTTGGAGCAATGAAGGAGTTGACATTTACCTCTGTGGAGCAACGGCAATGCCCTTATTGCTCCAAAGAGCTAATTTGCATATTGACAAAACTGGCGATATTTTAGCAAAAGAGGCACTGATGCACAAGGGGGGCAAAAACATGTCTGATTCAGGAAATCCTAACCTATCTATCTGCAGGACTGGGTTGTTATGCTCAGGTCTGGTGACATGCTCTCTTTAAGGTTATAGTCACTTTCAGTAGTGCACACCATATTGAAATGTACATGTTATTGTTAATGGTTTATACTATATTAGATGCAACAGATTATATGCGATTATAGTGCAACATACATGTAACTGGGAAGGAATAACGAGTGTTAGGTCACTAGTGCGTGTGTGATGTCAGTGCTAGTACAGAGATGGGAGACAAAACCTAGTGAAAAAAATACCTCAGGAAGGGTGTGAGTACTGGTGAGTCTGAAGTGCCACCAGTCATAGATGGAACTTGGTCCTTAAATAGAGCACTGTGTCCATGGGTCATCACCAGGTCATGGGTCCATCTAGGGTGGCCTAATCCTAAATATCCTCGTACCTCTACAGGTATCACTGAGAACATAAAAGTAGGTGTTTTAGCACTACTAGGGGTCATATGGTGTAGGTAGCAGACAGGTACAGAGGAGGGGCTGCAGAGACGCCTGCTCAATTGTGCTAGTACTAGTAAGCTAGCTATTGGGGAGAGCGGCACTAGCCATTATGGTACACCACCCCAGGCTCTAGGTTTAGGGCCACAATGGAACTTCACCCTCGACTGTAGTCAACCTGGATGATGGAAACCCAACCATCTGGAACATGAGAAAGTACAAATGCCATTAAGGTGATGTGAGTTCTCCTAAAGAAGGTGGTATGCCGCCTGTAAGCAGATGCCTGAGTGTGAAGAGGAGTACAACCCAGCGATGGCTTGTAGACTGAGAATGAGTGTGAGGGACTGTCCCACAATGACTTAGGTAGGTGAAGAGAAAGCCACAGTTGAGACAAGATGAAGTGGCTGCAAGAGAAAGTGAGCAGTCTCACGCACTTTTACCAGGGTGTTGCTATCAACACAAAGTGCTGATGCAGATAGAGGGTTAAAAGACTGGGATAGGACTAATATATTGGACTTTTGTGATACAGACTATCCTGACTGAGAAGGTGCCGAAGGGCATGTGCCAGCAATGCTTTACAAGGTGTTGCAGATATCAGCAAGTGTCAATGAAGTGTCAGTACTGTGTCATATGTGTCGCAAAGTGTCACAAATGACAGAGGGGGTAAACATTGGCAACTATTTGCTGCTGCCCAATTCCTCGCATGAGACATATGCTTCTCATGCTGGGTGATAGGGTATGTACCATTGTGCCTGTAGCCCTACCTTGAGAAAAAGAAGTATCAGGCATGCTGGATTTAAATATGCCCCATCCTTTATTTTGACATAAGTAAGTGATATGGCTTATTCCTTCTTTCTACTGAGAACACGAGAACTGAGTGTGCATGTATGGGGGATGGGTATGGCAAATATTTGGCAACAACTATGTAAGGCTCTATTCACATCACACTTTTTACATCCATTTAACGGAAGCAAAATAATGGATGCAAAAAACAGATGCAAATGGATTTCCATCTGTTTACAAAGACATCAATGTGAAAAAACAAAAAAAAAACGGATCCATTGCTGTCTGTTTTTTTTGGATGGACACAAAAGTATAGTATACTACATTTTTGTGTCCTTTAAAAAAAACAGACAGCAATGGATCTGTTTTTTTTACATTGATGTCCATGTAAATAGATGACCATCCGTTTGTGTCCATTTTTATGCAGCCGTTAAACAGTTGTAAAAAATGTGATCTGTATAGAGCCTTAGGAGTATGCCCACCTTTAGCCAGTATTTAGATATAAAGTCATGGCAGTCTATGGGGTCCGCGGGTTTCCACGGGTAACCGCTTTTTAAGCGGATTAGGTTTACGTTTTTCGGGTCCCCAAGTAGACCCGAAGAACAGAAATCCAGGCGCAGGTGTGAACCTAGCGTCAATTTACTCTGTTACTTATTATTATTATTATTATTGTAGTTATTATTATAGTGATAGTTTATGTGGAATTTGTTCATGTCTGTGTCTTAATGTTTGTTAGATTTCACATATCTTCCTTCCAAAGGTTCCTGAAAGTGAAGTCATTTGTGATGGCTGGCAGGGTAGGACAAGCGCTGATGTATGTGAAGCCACTTGTTGTCAGCGCGCAGGGGCTAGCAGAAAACCACAGCAGTTCGGTACACTTTGTGACTGCTCATTTCAGGGCACTGAAGTGTCTTCACACCAAACCTCCTACTACAGCGATTCCTCTCCTTAATACTTGAAGAGCTGAAACATTTCATTCCCTCCGCTGACAAGTTCCATTTTTTGTGAATCTTGGGAACATGAGGTCCTCTTCAGTGACCAGTGGGTGCAGGAGACAATTCCTGATTTTCTAATAGAGTCAGTCTCCAACTCATAAAACATATGTTACATTTCTAATAGAAACTTCACAAGTAAATGTCCATGTAAATGTAATACAGTCTGAGAAAATACATTGAAATGCAGATTTGTCTGTCCATGTTATATATATATATATATATATATATATATATACTGTTTGTGAGTGTGGATTGTGACTTTGAGAACTTGGTGCTTGAGCCATATCTATTATACTTTTAATAAATGATATTAGGCACTACCTTATGTCATGATACCGATCTATATTGACAAAGCTTGATTAAAAGGGCAATTGCCCAGGGCTTCAACTATCCAGTTCCCTTCAGCAACAAGGCATGGGAGATTGGAAAGATCTAGTGTGCCAATATCTATCTATCTAATATATATATATATATTATTACTATGATTTATTACAATGGTTTTAAATTTCCACCCCCTACCTGCACACCAGAAATCTAGCTGCCAAGTATGCATATGCATTTTTATTGCAGCATGGTACTTTCTGCAGATGTTCCCCTCCATTTGATGTACTGCTAAGCAGTGTACATAAATAGCAATATAATGTCATAAAGTACTCTAATAACAGCTCTTTACCTAATGTAATCTAATAACAGTGCTATATGATGTCTAAATAATACTACTATAAAATACTGTAATATTCTGATTTGTATAGGTTACAAGCCTTGGACCTGCATATCTGTGGCACCTCCTTCAGCAGGGGAAGCAGATGTATCCTGTGCAACTCCACAGGTTGCACACCAGCCCTGCATAATCCATGAAAGCTGGTTTTCTTCAGGAGAACAGTCCCTAAACAGCAATGTGTCTGGATATTACTACATCTTTAGACGTGAATCTGCTGTATAAAATCTGAGTTTATATTTTAAGTGATGTGGGGCACACATGTAAAACTATTCCATAAAACAGGGCGTCATTTTTACAACACCGCCATAATGCTGAACAAGTGATGTCAGTCACTGATGTTACTGTGACTTATGACTTAGTATAGTGCTCCTTCAGTATGTCTGTAAGTGCCGAATCTGCTCTCACCATGACTCATGTCTTCATATTCGGCTGCTGATGGAGAGGTTTATAATCTGTGCTCGCTCTGTTGGATAACACAAATACAGACTGCGCGAAAACTTTTCCACCACTGCTGTCAAGACTTCATTCTCACCTTGCTAGCTCCACACCCTGGGAGATAAATGTTTTTTCTTGTTCTTACGTTAAAAGGAAGTTTCCACTCCAGAAACAAACAAATAAAATACTATATGTTATGTTATCTCCAGAAACACACATGTGCTCGCTCAACCCTTCTGCAAAAAGCAGTTAGCAAAAAACTTTGCAGAAAAGCTTAGTTGTATAGAGATGATACATTGTATAGAAAAGAAAAAAATAAAATAAAGAAAGCTGAGATACCTATAAGATACTATGAGAACCCAATGGAAAGCCACACAAACATGGGGAAAACATACAAACTCCCCAAAAAATAAATCATCTCAGTGGCTTATTACATTACTACATTCACCCTGTGTATCATAAATGGGGTGCAAGTTATTATTCCTACTGTCCAAGGATCCAACAAGTGTTGTTCATATCTCTCTATGAGCCAAAAATGATCTACTTATCATTCAGGATGTCTTTCCAATTTACGTCTACAGCTCCCATGCACAATTATATGTCTCTATAGTTACAAAACCTATATAGTAGGATTCTGCTGTCAGGTATATGACTGGGTTCACGTGACATTTAGCATGTCCATAGAGTAACAATATCCAATGGAGGTGTTTTGACTTCCACTGGCTAATGTAACCTTATGGATGAGACCACTGCACCTATGCATACTACTCCTAAGCTATTCCATAAAACCTTATGTAGTAAAAAAAAAATGTTATGTTATGCTAGATTCACACTAGCGTTCGGCTTCTTCGGGTCCCCAGTCGGAAACCTAATCTGCTTAAAAAGTGGTTACCTGCGGAAACCCAAGGACCCCATAGACTATAATGGGGTCTGCCGGGTTTCTGCCAGAAAAATGCGGAGAGAAAAGTCCTGCTTGCAAGACCTTTATCTCCACATTTTTTAAGTGGATTTGGGGACGGAAACCCTGAACGTAGAGCAGGTGCAGTCGTGAACTTAATGGGACCTTATAGGTGACAGATGCCACTGTATAGCATCCAATGGAGAAATCAATCTAAGCAGAAGTAGGGACAAATGTAAAGAGTCACACATGATTGCAGGATCAAACTACACACTAGTCTATGTAGTCGCAAAACTCGAAACACTCTGGTCTGTATAAAAGCTGTACACACAAAACTGTATATTTTAAACAATAGTTTTTGCAAAGTTGGTTTGTGCTTTATTTTAGAATGGAAAGTAGGCTACATAAGTAATCCTCACTTTTATTGCCTTGGTATATTATACATTAGTGCATCCTGTAGGTTGTCTGCAAGTAATGCAGACATTGATCTATTATGTTGATGTTTTCATTGTCAGATGTTTATAATCATTATTGAGCGGGAATATTTCTCCTAATTCTAGATCATGTAGCTGGGGACATTTCCGTTACTCCACTACTATTTTGGCTCAACACAACACGAAACTTGATCTGTTGAGCACAGTATTTTACCTATGACATTTGCTGCTTGTATGAATAAGTCAGCATTCAGTGTATCATGTGCTGTTAGCGGCGTATCTGATCATCATAATACATGCTGCTAATGAAGCTTACACGATTACGCACCCTTCCTGTAAAACAAATGCCAGTATAACTGGGGACCATCATTTTACAGCTGCAGAATTTTCATTTTATCCAGAAGCATCTGTCCTATCAGAAGGACACTGGGGTGAATTTATCACTGAATTTATGTCAACCTAGAAAATTCACAATTTTTTGTTCCTCTTATGTGCAAAAAATGGCTATTTTTTGCTTTTTACCTGGTTGCAATACACACTCCTAATATTGTTTCAGAAAGCTGGGAGAAATAACAGTGAAATCGAAAATTGAAATGTTCAAATTTTGGCACATGGACATTACCGTGGACATGCGCTTCTTGATAATTCTGGCGCATGCCAGCGCTGCTGATCATTAAGACTGGCAAACTACAATCTGGTCTTAATATATTGGCCCTATTTACTTTTGCAAAATGGTTGAACATGTCATAGCTGATCTTTGCTCCTAAAGACTAAGAGCTTAGAAGTAGAGATGAGCGTATCGAAGCTGACGTAGTGGAATTTGATCCGAATTTCAGGAAATATTCGATTTACATCAAATTTGGATTTCCTCACGCTTCGTGGTAACGAAACGCATTTTTTTTTTAAATGGCTGCTGCACATGTTGGGACATGGGGCAAGGAACTCTGGGAACGTGGGATCACCCACAATGCCATGCGTGCAGCCAATCAGCAGCCAGCCCTGTAATATCACAGCCCTTTAACCCCTTTCCGAGTGGCCACGGCATCGGGAGCGGGTGTTAGCTGTAACTGACCACGGCATCCAAGGGCTTCCGCCATTTTGCTGCCCACCCCAGCTCTCCAGCCAGGAAATAGCAGTATTTTTAACGCGATTCGCCGCGACTTAATTTGGTTCGAATAGAATCGTATCAGAAAATTCGGCGAAGTTGCCAAATCGAATTTTTGAAAACTTCGCTCATGTCTACTTATAAGTATCAGAAATGGTAAACCCACCTGAAATTTTATTTTTAAGATTCTCAAACTATACTAAAGTCAATCTAAATTGCAATAATACAAAGATTATACAAACCTTGAGAACTTAGTGCACAAAACCGTTCACCAAGAACGGAAAACAAAAGGTAAAATGGTGATTCAGAATACTTTGCAAATGCCGAATGGAAATTAGGGATAAAGGGATTTGCCCAGGAATGTATAGCTGAGACCAAAGCCCAGGCAAGCTAATGCAAGCCCCCCAAAGCACTTTTCCTGTAATTTGCATATAAAAACATGAAAATGTGCTCCAAACTGAATAGCAGAGGCATATTTGGAAACTGTAGAATCACTTCTACAAGGTGCTGGGATTAGGTTTCTAACCAATTTACTGCTGACAGACTCCCTTTAATATTGGTGGAATCTGCTGACGATTATATTACAGGCCCAGTGTGTTCTACATCCGTAACTTGTTTTTCAGTAGAACCACTAGAAAGAATTTTCCCAGCTAAGGGATAGTGGATTTTGCTGTCCTTTCCTCCGATCAACTCCACATTTCTAGAATTAATATGAAATGCAGTTCTTGATGGGTCTTGGACATCTTGAAGCTAAGTAAAGGTCCTTGAAGGTTTTACTATTAGCACACTACTACTTTTCTATTACTTCCCCTGCTGCTTATCCTCTTCCAGCTAACATCCTACTAGCGGAGAAGGAGTTAAGAAGATTGTAGCAATCAATACGCATTTTATTCATCTAATATAAATTTCAGCTTTCCCTTTCACGGATGGGAAGTCCTCGATGGCACTTCAGAACCAGTGCTATAATGAATTAATGGATTTGTATTCCATGGTAAATTTAAGTTATTATCTGGAAAGTACATGACTAATTTGAGAATACCTTCAATTAAGGGATTCTTTTGTTATGGACAAGATCTTGACATTTTCTGTATTGCAATCAGCTCCCGTCTCCCTCCCTATGTGGCTTCTTTTCCATGGCTATTGAGAAGCAACATTATTTCATGCAAATTTTTCATACACAATCAAAGAGCACAATCCTTTGTGATCAAACGCAACAATACAGTAAAATAAAGCATACAATTAACATTTAACATCGCACTTTACTTTCCAGAGTTAATTTCAAATTTCAAAAGTAAACTTTTGCACAATAATACCATCGGTTTAGTATTGTTAGCGTGGCGTGATAATAGCTTTAGCTTCTCATGTCAACAATTTCCGGTAATAAGTATTATTATATGTTATATATATTTGTTCTCTGTGACAGTTTTAATACTGATGATCTATCCACAGGAAAAAATCCATTAGATCATCTGTAGCGGGCGACATACAGTAGAGAGAGCTGGAAGTAGAAGGCGCCTTCCATTGCATAGTGGAGGCGCTGGAGTACTGTAGCTCTGCTCCTATTCAGTCAATGGGAGCAGAGCTGCAGTACTCCAGCACCACTGCTATACAACAGATGGCATCTTCTGTTTCCTGCTTTGTCAGCTGCATATTTGTTATGATAGTGTATGTCATGAGAATAAGAAATAAATACTCCACAATCTGAAGTCAAACCAGAACCAACAATAAACTTAGAAGGCAAATAAAAACCAGGAGGATAACACTGGAAAGTAAATTGTTCAAGCCAAAACTCAGTCCGAGAGGTAATGTCAGAGCCAAAATCAGGAGACAAGCAGATTTCCAGTAACAAGCCAAAGGTCAATCCCAGAGATAATGCCAGAGCCAAAATCAGAAGACAAGCAGATTTCCATTAACAATATAGATTAATACGATAAACTTATCTCATGTGTCACATGTCAGATTTTTTTTTTCCGTCAGGGAAGATAAGCTGCTGCTGGAACTGTCTAGCAGCAGTTCATGATCATCTCCCCATTCTAAACTCAAGTCGAGTGTGGGGTTGGGAGGAATAGCTATCTCATCCATCTTAAAATTTTAAGTGCTATGTACCAAAGATGTAGCCTTCCTTACCTTTTCTCTTAGCTGGACATGTCCAGATATGTGTGTCACAAGATGACCAGGTTTTCAAAGCAACATGATTTTGTGATATTTTGTCACTAAATGTCTATCTTCGGTATATGTATGAAGGAAAGGTGAAGGAAGTCAAGCACACTTTTATAAACCTTGCTCAGGTTTATACATGTGGGAGGGGTAGCGGAAATGTTCCATACAGATTTTCAAACAATTTCAAAGAGCAGCACAAGGTGCCTATACTGAGATCTATGCCTCCTTGTAGCTTCCAGTTATGATTTATGCCAAAAAACTGAAGTAATTGATGCTAAATCTGGCCACAAAAATGGAGAATAAGATTAATAATTCTTCCCCATTATGTTGTGAAAAGGACACAGATTTTCAAGTCACAGGTTTGCACTGGGGTCCATAGTAGTCTAGTTACTGCACACTCGAATGCAGAACTATAGTTTATGGAGTATACTGTATCTTGGCAACACAGTGCAGAACAGTGTAGTATGGAGGCACCATACAGAAGTACAGACAAATTGTACATGACACATGATGTCTCTCTTAAAATGTTCACATTTCTTAAGATGTCAATTAAAAGTAGAAAAAAAGAATTTTTTTTGTCCTACTGTCATATAAAGAATAACCTCCAGTGTCCTGGATTTCTGCCATTTTAGAAATAATCCATTATAAAAGCAATTAGTGAAGTGAATATGTGTTTTAATATATCCTGAATGGCTAGGATCCAAAACATTTAAAGTGTACCTCCAATTATAAAACCACTTTTCATACATGAATAGCATAGGTGAATAGAAGAAACTTTGTAATATATCTTATTAGAAAAATCTGTTTCCTTCCCGGCTTATTAGGCTGCTCTCCTCCTCCTTATCTTCACTCAAACTGTTTGTTTACATCGAGTTCTTATCCATAACCAGCTCACATACAGGAGTCTACAGAGAGGGGAGGGGAAGAGGAGGATGTTAATTGATTTATTGCCTCAATTTGTGCACTAGTAGACTGTTATCTTGAAACAAAGCAGTGTTAGAAGAGTTCCCGGAGTCCCAGTGTAGTAGAGTACAGCAGCTGCAGTTATTTGAGCGTGTTTTCCACCAGTCCTCTTCTCCCCACCTGTCTCCTTAGAGGAATAGATTGAAAGTTACTTAGCTTGATAAATGGAGAAGGAAGGTCCATTTATTATTAATAATAAGTAATTTTTTAAATTGTGTAATAAAGTCTCTGCCAGCTTGGGTTTATAGGCAATACTATATCCGGTATATGTATTATTGACCACATATTTTTTTAGTTCTGCAAATATGCAATAGCTATAGACTGTCCAAGTATCTTGAAGAAATAGAAAACAATGTCTCAAAAAAACAAAAAAGAAATTTGCAGTCTTGCTGTTAACCTCTATAAAATGCTCAGTGGGCTCGCAGCAGTCGTCGTGCAAGGTTTGTTGTTTTGCTTGTCAGCTAATAAAAGTAAAAAGTAGGTGGTTTCGAATGAGGAAAAGCCTAACTATTACATGAATGGGGCTTGGGAGTAAAGCAAATGAAAAGAAGCAAATGGCTAGAGATGGTGAACAATTAAGGACCCTTTTGAGCTCATTACCTTGTTTCCATGGGGAACTTTTCTACAGAGCAAGATAAAAAGCTTTATTACTTTTACTATATGACAATTTGTAGATACTCCAGGATCGCTAGTGTACAGATGTCCACACAATGGAGAAGGGATTGTTCAATGTATTTCATAAATGCAATAACCATGGCAAAAAAAATATTGCCATGAAACTTGATGAGTCTATTCGGCTGAGGCCCCACGTTGCAAAAACACAGCTTTATTTTGTTACAGATTTTGCTGCGATTTTTTGAGCCAAAGCCAAGAATGACTATAAAAGGAATTGGAAATATATAGGAAGCTTCTTATACTTCTCCCTTCTGCTTAATCCACTCTTGGCTTTGGCTCAAAAAAACGCAGCAAAATCTGCAACAAAAAAGCTGCGTTTCCGCCACGTGGGGCCTCAGCCTTAAATGGGTTTTGTGACCAACAACATTTATCCTCTATCCATAGGAAAGGGATAAATTGCTGACTGGTAGAGGTCTGATCACTGAGACCTCCATTGATCCTGATGTTGGGGGTGTCAAATACAGACACACACTTGCTCCCATTCGCTTCAATGGGATTGCCAAGTGCTGTACTTCAGAAGCTGGAGTGGGTGTGAGGTTTGACCACTTTTCCCATGGCTGCATTCTCAATTTGGTTAAAACACCCTCGTTCTCAGGATCTGTGGGGGTCTCAACAGTCTCAACAAAGACCCCCAATGATTAGCAATTTATTCTCTATCCTATGGATAGAAGATAAATGTTGTTTGTGACATAACCCCTTTAAGATCTACTAAGATGTGTAATAACTAGTAATGCTGTATATCTCCTACAAGTATCAATACAAGAACATATATAACATAATGGGCACCACTACATGGATTCTAGATGGTCTAAACATCATATGGTAGTAACTACTGTTCTGTACTAGGCTTTATACAGGAGTCACACATTGTCTCTATTACTGTACCCTGTAATACTACAATATTTAGTTATATGTACACACACATTTTTTTCAGAATCCTGGGAACAACATGAGTTTCAAAAGCTTTTCATAGTGTTTAATAGCATTTTTGGTGGTGTTTTTATTTTGTAATATTTAACACCTTAAAGGGATATTCCCACATACATAACCATTTTTAAATTTGTAGATAATTAAAAGTTAAACATTTTTGCAAATATAAGTAATTAAACATTTTGCAGAATTTTAAAGATTTTCTCTAAATATCTTGTGGTCACAAGTTGTTGTCTTGATCGGTTACCAGTGGATACGACCATGAATGCAGGACCTTTCTAAGGTCAGAAAATCAGCTATGATTTCCTTATTGCGGCCGGGATATCTTCTCATAAATGTAGTGTCCCTGCCTGATAACCCAACTACAATAAGAAAATCATATATGGGTTTTTGACAGGTCCCAGACCATAGAAAGTTTCTGCATTTGTGGTCGTATCCATTGGCAACCGATCAAGACAACAGATGTCACCACTAAGATAAAAACTCTGCAGAATTTTGAACTACTTATATTTGCAAAATGTTTAACTTTTAGTTATCTACAAATGTAGATATGATTATGTTCATGGAAATACCCCTTTAAGGATGCAGCCTAGTTTGGAATTTAGGGACATTGTGTCAAATCCCAAAAGCAATAACTTTTTTTAAACTTCATTTTATTTTTGTTGTGGACGTAGCCATATGAGGGCTTGTTTTTGTGCGGTGAGCTGTATTTTTCAAGGGCACCATTTATTAAAGGGAGTCTATCAACAGGAAAATGGTAATCAAAGTAATTACAGTACCTTGTAGTGCTCTTTACATACTTTACCTTTGTTATTCAGCATTGCAGCTCCATTAGGAAGAAAATCCCTGTTCTATTCATGTGCATATTAGGTGAAAAGGGCTTTTGGGGAATTTCTTAGTTTTCCAGGGCTTTGCTGTGTGTGGAAATTACTTCCCTTAACTGACTATGGGAATCTTCCCTCATACTCTTAAAGGGTACCTAAGTTTTCATGAAAAATTTAAATATCTGCAGGGTCTTGCTGGGCAGTCTGTTCTATAACTGTATAAACCGTCATTCCTATCAGTTTTTCTGCTGCTAGTAATCACATCAAGGCTGCAGCACATTTTGTATTTGCCTCTGAGGCAGTGGGCAAATACAAAAGGGAACAATCTGCCCATTTGCTTATCCATTGTTGATACCACTGGTTTCATTATATGTAATTCTTCCAGAAGTAACTGTAAAATAGCAAATAAATAGCTGAGGAAAGCCCAAGTAACAATAATATAAGAAATCCAGGAAGACTAAACTGCAAATACAGGATGAATACATTCAGTCATGCAGCTAAAACACAGGAAAAAAAAAAAACAATCTATAAGCACAGTCATGAAAACTGCTTGCTGTCATGAATAATATCCATTCTGTAATCACACAAGCAGCCAAGGTAGATACAAGTACACAGAAGACTTTTCTTACATTGTAAGCTGTGATATGTTCAGTACAGTGCATATAGAAAGCAGTTTGCAGGTGTGTGGAGGCAGTGAGGAGAATCAGTCCCTCCTCTCTCCAATCTCTCCACTCTCTGTGAAATCGTCTCACTTTTGGGTGGTGTCTATGGCTAGACATTTGGTAGCAACAGGGAGTGAACTACAGATTATCTAGAAGGGACACACCTAGTGGCAAGAACTTTAGAGAGGTTTTTCAGGCAGAAAGCAGCAACACTTTTAATTAAAGTGTACTATATTTTAGTCCAGAATCACATGCTCTATGAAATGAGACTAAATTGTTTGAAAAGTTAGTGACCATTTAACCCTCATAAGATATAGACTTTCCTGATTGTGATTCCAGGTCGCAGTCCCTAGTCATTGTGTACTCTACAATAGAGGACACACTAACTGGAGTGGTTGTTTCTGAAGCAGCTTAATATTTTTACTGAAGTTATTGATAGAGAAGAGATGGCCTCCTGGTTCCTGAGCATGTCAAAAGGAATATACCACCAATGCTTAAACTATACCTGCAACAGTCCAGATACCATAGTACCTTGATGCAAGTAGAGCTAATAGGAGTTCTGAGAGATACAGAAGCTTAAAGCCTAAGCAGTCCTTCAGAGCTGTACTGACAGAAAAGGGCACCTGGTGTACATCAACCATGCTTACAGGAGATGAAGATTACTGTGGATGGTTTAGAATGGTTCCATTATAGTTCCATTCAGCCATCATAAAAAAGACTGCTGTTATAGATACTTTTCAGAGTGGCTCCAGCAAAGTTAAGTACACGCCACTATTAAGAGGAACAGTTAAGAGTCTCTTCTGCCTTCTGACTGTGATACATTTCTCCTTGCTAGCTCTTACAAGCAGGGAAAGATTTGTGAAGCAGCACCTCATAGAATACTGTACACCGAGACTCTGCACTCAGCAGATAGCAAACACAGACATTGTGAGTGACTCTGAGGAGTGTCATTACTCTGCAGCTAGTTAATGCAGGGTCTCACTTATTATGTCACTGCCATCCTACTCCCTATTAGGAAAACTGGTGATTTTGTTAAAACCCAATGCAGGGTATGATGTGTTAGATCAGCCATAGAAAAGCAAATAATTCTACAGTAAAGTCCATGTGATGCAAGAAGATCTATGCAGAGGGGTAGGAAAGTGAAGAGAAACAGAAGACAGGTCAAGAGGATGCATGGCTGAGTGACCATGCATCCTCTTGACTTGTCTTCATATACCCTGCACTGCCGGGCCACGTGACTGCAGTAAAATTTACTCCAGATTGTAGATGGCATAGATTTCAGGGATCATTTATGCCAGTATATAAAAAAGTTACAAAAACCTGATTCGTGCAAAAATTGGCAACCTAAATCTGCTCCATAGAATATTTCCATAGAATAATGGATTTTCAGGCAAAAGATGAAACTATGGAGGACATTTTTTAACTTTAGGTATCCAATCCAAGTGGGGGCAAATAATAATAATAATAATGACTGAGTGAAACTGTTTCTGCCCAGAGTTGCTGAATCCAAGGACAATGCTTGAAGGAATGATACAGGTTTACTTTTGCTAGATTATGTTTGGGCCAAATTGAGATGGGGACCTTCAAATACATGCAAAGTGGTAAAATGTGTATGCCGTTTTCATATGCTTCAAAGTGAAAAATCATCCACTCCATAAAAATATGGTACATAAAATAAACACAAAGCCAGCAGAGAAAAAAAGCAAACCATGGCTTTCAGAGAGCTATCCGTAAACAATCAATCCACTAAGATGCCCTTCAGGTCTCATCCTCAGTGTTGATTTTCACATTCTACAGAAGACCAATGGGGGCAAAGTTTACTGTATTACTGTAGCTAAATAACAATAAATATTGCAATGCTATACAAATCCAACAATCTCCGTGCATTGCTGTCAATGGCTCCGTTCACAGAAGCAGATGTTTCTTGTCTTCAATTACACTTATATAGACAATAGCTCTCAGATCCCATAACAAATGCCAATAGGAATGTCCTTGGGTATATTATGTACACAATAAGGAATATAAAATGATATCTTTCTGCACTGCAATAAATAAATGTAAGGCTCGGTTTGCAGCACATTTTTACTATACAGTTCATGCCTCTATTTTGAAACAAAATAATGTCATTAAACGTATGGAAACTGCAGCAAAAAAAACGCTGCGGGAAAAACTGCGATGGCAACGCATCACAGTTTTTCCCAGAGCTTTTCACTGCTTCAATTATACCTATAGGGTAATTGCAGGTGGTATATTTGACATGCTGCGATTTCCAAAATCGCAACGGTTTTGGAAATCGCAGAGTTTTAAAGAATGTGATGTGACTCGAGGCTAATTTTATAAGGTGGTTTTAAAAGTGTTAAAGATTCCATCAATATGAGATTGCATTTGATAATTTGTGACATGTTGTCACAAAAGCCATTGAAAAAATCTGAGTAAGGGCGGGGACCCACATTGCAAAAAAATGCAGCGTTTTGGCCGCAGCGATAATACTGCAGCTAAAACACTACATTTTACATTACCTGCAAAGTGGATGGAATTCTGGCTAATCCCATCCACACATTGCAGAAAAAAAATCCACAGCAAAAAAGCTGCGATTTTAAAAACACTTGCCTAAGGCTAAGGCCCCATGCTGCAGATATGCAGCGAAAAAAACCCCGCTGCGTTTGTTTTTAAAAAACACAGCCTGTCTGTTTTAGCTGTAGAAACGCAGGTGTTTTTCCTATAGATTTGGAAATGGAAGAAAAAAATGCAGAGAAAAATGCAGCAAAAACACAATGAAAAATGGTGTAGAAAAATCGCAATGCGTTTTTGCATCTTTTTCTGCAGCGTTTGTTAGCTGTGTTTCACTATGAGGGGGACTTAGTCTAAAAGTTTCTTGCAACATAATCACTGCCCAGGGGTGAATAAAGGATACTATGGACTCTTGGCTACATGAGCATAAGGGGTCCCCACCAGTCTAAAATTTTTGAAATCATCTGATGCCTCCTGCATAGATACAGTACCAGATCCATGTTTACTGCATATATATGGCACCAGAACCAACCTTAGTCCATAGACACTTGTCCTATATAAATGGCCGCTGCAAAGCACCATTTTTTATCCTGCACATATGACTACTGCATAGTATCACTTCTCAGTAAGCTTATTCTGGTGCCATATCTATATAGCATGCATGGATGTTGCATGGTCTCTATGTAGTAAGTTTGGTTTTGGTGCCATATCTATGTGTGTGATCTGTGTGTCCAGTATCTTATGGACACACAGGTGATGCATAGTAGCCTTGTTTTCCTGACTACTTGACTAAGCCCAGAGTGCTCTATCATGTGATCTCCAGGATACAATTTATATTTCTGTGTAGAGGGCTTTGAGCAGAGCTAGTTAATCATTGGCACCGCTCTATTATCCCCACTACTATTACAGAGTCATTTATGTATGGATATGAGTTTATTATTAGTGTGATATACTGTATATCCATATCGAGTTTTTTTTTTTTAAATATTATTAAAAGTTAAGTTTTAATTATTGGAATATCTAAGCTATCTTATGCCCGGTTCACATCTGTGTTTGGGCCATTCCGAAGCACTTTTCTCTCCACATTTTTCGTGCGGAAACCGAGCGGAGACCACACGGACCCCATTATACTCTATGGGGTCCGCTGGTTTCCTAAGGTAACCACTTTTTTTATGCAGATTAGGTGCAGATGTAAACCAGGCCTTAGCCATTATTTGAAAGATATTTGTGGATTGACCCCTTTTGGAATACTGTCTGACATAATGGCCTTTTTAACAATACCCATGTATTGGACTATACTTAAAATTAAACATATGTTAAAAAGTGACTCAAAATAATCAATTTCCCCCTTTTCCAACAAAACTCAAAATGTCGAGGAGCGTGAACTTGCTCAGTAAACAGGTATAAATGAATAGACAATTTTGCATAAGTACCAAAAACAAAGAAAAAAGGGTCCAAACTAGACAAAAAAAGGCTTGATAAATGTGTCCCAATGTTTTATGCATGAATTAATCGTTAGTGAACCAAATATGTGAATATGAGTTTTCAAAGTTCTTCAAATAAAAGTTATACTTTATGTAATGGAAATTGATATACCTGCACACTATACTTTGTCTCTCAGTTCTTTATGCTTTACAGTTATCTTCTTATATGGTTATCTGCATTGAGCTTGCATACTGCATAGATATGGTACCATAACCAAACGTACTGCATAGATATAGAAGATATATAGAGATAGAATCAAGTTTACTACATAAATATGATACTAACAGATGGATATAATACTAGAACCAAACTTATGCTTACTACATTGATAAGGTTCCAAAACTAAGATTATTTATGTATTTATTTTATTTATTTAATTTGCTTACTTATATAGCGCCATCATATTCCGCAGCGCTTTACAGATATTGTGGTCACTGTCCCATATAGAGCTCACAATCTACATTCCCTATCAGTATGTCTTTGGAGTGTGGGAGGAAACCGGAGTACCCGGAGGAAACCCACGCAAACACAGGGAGAATCATACAAACTCCTTGCAGCTGTTGTCTTTACATATGTACAGTACAAGAACTAAGCTTATTGCATATATATGGTACAAGAACCATGCTTACTGCATAGATATGGTACGTGAATCATGCTTACTGTATTATATGGTACTACAACATAGATATGGTACAAGAACCTGCTTATGACATAGATATGGTACATAAACCATACTTACTTCATAGATATGGTTGCAGACTTAAGCTTATCACATATGCATAGTACCAGAACCAAACTTACTACATAGATACAATATTGGAACCAGTTATTACACAAATATGATTCCAGTACTACAGCAAGCTTTACATATATGCAGAACCAGAACCAAGCTTACTAAACAGATACAGTATCAATTCTTTATGCTTTCAAGTTCTCTGCTTATAGTTATTGATGTAAACCTTCAATGTTAACATCTAGAGGCTGACCTTTACTCCTGGACATTGGATGGATCCACATGTTTATGGGTCATACAATACATTATCCGCTTTCTCTTGTATTGAGCTGTGCGCCATAACTAGGACATGAGGGATAGTATGAGCTTCCATTAAATTACAGCAAACAGATATCTTGAAAACAATGATGAATTGATGTCAATGGTATAGCAGTAGTAGTAGCACTTGGAGAACCAAAAGAACTGTATGAACATGTGCAAACACAACAGAAGCCTGGCAAACTTCACTCTCACTTGGACATTCAGTATGGCCATACTTTGCAGATTGAATGAGTCTCTGTGAATTTCTGGCGGTATGGTGAGAAGTGCTCATTATAACGTAAATCTTATCTACATTTCATATTATAAAATTGGAATATACATTCCATAATTCAGCAAGTTTATACCTAAATATCAAAGCTCATCTATCACGGAAATTGGATTCATTTATAGCATTCAATATTAGAGGATTCTATTTTATCACAGTCCTATTGCTGACTGGGCATGCATTGTATGAATTTATGAATATATGAATTTATGGAGTTCTTAACTATGCATGAATTTATGGATTTTATATATGTGTCATATATTTATATTTATATCTAATCATGGTCTTTAAATTTAATGCATAAAGCAAATATTAGTTTTATTACACTATACTGACCTATTGGTATCCAATTAGTTAATGTAAGTCCAGTAACCACAATGGGCCCCGTATTAGATTGTCTAGTTTAATTTCTCAGTCATCATCTATTTTTTTATGCTATGGACTATTTTATTTAACTCATATACTTTTTTAAGGTAGGAACTAATGCAACATTAGCACTGATCTTATTTTATCATTTGATAGCATTTTTAACTTTTTTAATATGTATTTAATAAAGTTTTATTAATTTTATATCTATTTTTATTTTATATATTAATTTAATATTTTTTAATTTTATATTTTTTTTTTACTATTCGTATTTATTTATTTATTAATTAATTTTTTTTATTATTTTTGTTGCATTTGATTGCAAAAATTGTTGCTTGTCTTTTTCATTGTTGTATTTGTCCTTATAATTTTACTGTATATTATACTATTTATAGTACAGTTTATGAGCATCTAATATGGGCGATATTTATCCTCATTTACATAATTTTAATAATATTGTTGCATACATCTCTCCAAACTATCGGAGTTCATTTATATATTGATAAGCTTGCAAAGCTGACATTTTTGTTTTTTGTACTGGTTACCGTTTAAGTTAATGTGGGTGCAAGCTCATTTTTTTTTTTTTTCAATCATTTTGTCTTATCACTGCTGAGATAGACTGTCTAGGGACACACCCAATTGACACAGGGAATAATAATACCCAGTTGTCACCTTGTCCATACATTTCTAGGAGCAATACCAGAGGAATGACTCAATGAAGCTGCTCCAGAATTATTTTTACATAGGGTATACAAGAATTTACTATAAATCACATCAGGAATGATGCCAGGTCTTCACCAAAAGGGTTATCCAGGCAATATATATATATATATATATATATATATATATATATATATATTAAAAAAATTACAAATAAAAGTTGTTTTCATCTTACCAATTCGCCACAGTTCTCATTCTAACCCTGCCAAAGGTACGCACATTGTTGGTCTCTGCTTCCTGGTTCTTCTCAACATACAGGAAACTGTCCTGCCCTAGTCACCGGCTGAGCAGCATTTACTTTGTGTCAAATGGGACCAGGAAGCTAAGACTGGCAAAGATCCCCGTCAACATTTGCAAAAAAATATCAGATAGGCAATCCTTTCAACATATAAAGGAAGGAAAAATGAATGAATGGGTTAATAATGTTAGATTTTACACACAGCTTGCAATAAAGTGTGCATGTACCCATGTCTACACGAGATATCATGTACTGACAATTCTTGCATAAGATAACTGTGCAACACAATACGCAACATGTCACCAAGGGCCCATAGCCTTAGAAAGGCAGATAGCCACAAATACATGCAGCATCGGCATTTTTACAAGTGATATTTGCTGTTGTTGTCGCCTCAGGTACCGCATATAAATAGCTCATATAATACGTGTGAAGACGTAATCTATCAGAGCTGTTACATAAGTTGATAAATGAATAGTTGAGGTGACGCACTACCCAATGATTTTAATTGAGATGTTGAGAAACGACTCTGTATTTTGATGATTTTTTTTTAGGATTATACATGGGAACAATTAGTCAGTTAAGTCTGAATTGGCTGGAAAAACACCACATGTGAGCTTTAATAGAAGATGTGAGACTAGAAGCATAAAAACAGAAGAAATTAGTAAGTTAACTCACTGGTGTCAAACTGAAAATTAGACATGTATTTTTGCAGCCATGACAAAATAATTGTGCCAGGACAATGTTTGGCACAGCTCAATATAATGGCATACAGTGCCAATGACACCCCTTTATGCAGCTGTTATTATTGGATTATATAGTCATTATCTTTTTTTAATTTGTTGCTTTTTACTTGTGAAGTGAAATGGACGTCTAATTTAGAAAACTCAATATCATACATAATATTAAGATATGGAGTTCTCGGTGTGACACCTCCACCAATTATCTGGCATGGATGACGACAAAGAGCACCTCTATCTGTCATGTTGTCGCTGTGCCTCTGAAGCCCCGCCTGACTGTAGACATTAGCCTTCTTTCTCTGCCTGCCGCACCACTTTTCCAGGTTGTTACTGTGGTCCAGTCTCTTACATTAGGGTGTGTGCACTGACTCTTTAAGGAACTGTAAAATGTGTATCTGTTCCCGGTCACTCCCCTGCATCTATGCGGTATTTAAAGTACCTTCCCCAAAGAACAATGCTTCGTAAAATTTCCCATCTTGCTAGTTCCTTTGAAGGTTTGTTGTTTTTCTGTTACTGTGTTTCCTGATACCTGACTCTGAACCTATTCTGCCTGCCCATTCTGCATGAACTCTGCCTGCCCAGACCTAGGATTGTCCTTTGACCTCTTCTCTTGCAGTCCCCTTAGAGTGACCCGTTTTGTAACAATCCAAATTCATTACAAGTTTTCCAACAATTTCAGGTTTAGCTGACCCGAAATTTTCGGGATTTGTCACCCACAGATCATTGTTATATTCCAGGGTATATTTAAACCCCAGAGTATAATAAACAGGGGCCCAGGGGAGGTGCAGAAAAATAATAAAAACAAATTTTCCCTTGCTCTCCTGCACTCCCTCATGGTGTCCAGTGATCTTTCAAGGGTTTTCTGACACAGTGGGCCCACTCCCACTGCATTACAACCAGGTACTGCAGCCTCAGGTAAACATAAAGGATGCAAGTGACGCATACAACTCACTGGAGGATGGAAGAAGTAACTATAGTATTGTCAACAGTAGGCCAAGGACACTCAACGACTACCAAGTTGGGGCAAGGTTGAGCAGACCTCCAGTGTACCTGATGGTGGTGGTAGTTCTACCGGGGCACTCCTGAGCCTGGTGATGGTGGTCAAAAGGGCCCTGATGGTAAGCTCAGGAATGACTCAGGAGGCAGCAGTGTAGTTGAACCAAAATGATGTAGTGAACCAATGCAGCTTTCCGGATGGGGTAGTAGCATGAATTCCACTGTAGGTGATGGTACTGAACTTTGTTAACTCTTTTTCCATAGCAAGGTGATGCCCATAAATAGATGTTAACTTCAGTGACTTGTATCTCTAGTAATACTATACTCTTCCTCTCCCACTATATAAGGGGCCTGCTTTGAGTATACCCCAATGATCCCTCTCTACCTGTGTACTGCCTGGTCCAGACTTTGAGGCTCTGGGAAATCTCAACTTCTTCTCTAAATTGGCACATCTCTTCCATTTAAGAGGGCTGACAGCAAAACTTCCCTGTCTCAGGGCTGCAGCAATAGTGGTTAGGACAATGGCTCTAAGAAGAACCTACCACTATTCCTTCTGTGGCTGTACTGTACTTGTACAGAAGACTCAGCTAGACTAACTGATTCTCTCTGGAGACTCTACTGTAAGCTTCCTCCCCTCACCCCAGCCAGTCGTTGGTTCGACTGGACTAAGTTCCCTGCAAAGAAGTTGTGTGTTTTCCCACAATGGTTTACACTGGGAAGCTGAAGAACATACAATATAGACATAGTATACAGAGTGGCACACAGACAGTATAAAACAATGTAAACCGTGCAAAAACAATTTACTGTGTCCGCTGGAATGCCGCACCAGGAGTTAGGTAACCACTGATCAAAAATGAATGGCCTATCATAATGTATATCTGTTGGATTCTTAGGTTAATCTCTAAATTATCTTGACAGTCTATTGCCCAATATTTCATCTACTATAATTAAAAATAATATAGGATAGATGATGTGGTTCATTTGATATGTTTGTCAAGAGTGAAAAAGTATAATACAAGAAGATGCTGACATGAAAATATGAACAATAGATGCTTATGAATCTATTGCCATGTAAATACTTATATATTGCGATACTGATACACCACAATGGGTCTGCCTTGAAAGCAAACAAACATCACATATACTGTATTTCAATAAAACACTGCAAATATCAGTCGAAAGGTTGAGTAGGAAGTAATATCAAGTGCAGGTCAAAAAGAACTATAGAGCGATAGAGAAGATCATTATGGCAACCTTTCCTTCATGAGTTGTCTCCAGATGAGACAGAGTTTAATGACTAATAAGATGGTCATATACCTGAAGTGTCTTCAGAGACACAATGGGTAGAAAAATGGCTTAAGAGACTTAAGGAAAAACAGAAAGGAAGAAGGCTAAAAATGAAAAAAAGGACATACAGTATATCTGAAAGGGATAGAGAAAAAAAATATTCCCAAGAACTACAAACACAAAAGAAGAATATACAGTGCTTACAATGTTAGAAAAATATGTAATATAAAGAATACAAAAAAAAAAAAGAGATATTAATGGTATGCTCAGAGTCACAGTCAGAGGCGTAGCTAACATGGGGTGGGGGGGGGGGGGGACGGCCCTGGACCCTCTAGCTGTGGGGGGCCACCTCGGGCCCATCGCAACATAAGTTACACATTAATTGCATCGGCGTCTGCATGACGCTGATACAGTTCAAGTGCGTAGTAGAGGAGGAAGCATCTTACTAGTAAGTAGCTCCTAAGCCAAAAAGCCACTACAGGCCTGTAGCCCACAAGCTGCCCTTAGATGTCTGTGCGGTGCCGTCACTGTCCTGTACCAGGACGCAAATATCCTTGTGCTCTCCAGTGAGCAGCAGCTGTGGCAGAGGCGGAGGCTCCTCCTTGGGAGATCGGAAGTAGTATCATGTTTATATTATTATTTTTTTTTTTTCACACTTTGGACATTAATATAGAGGGTGGGGTAATACATATAAGAGGGGAATTGGAGGCTTTAAATTTAAAGGGGTTGTCTGGGATAAATGGAAATCCCTATACTAATCTAAACACCCTCCTACTTTCTAAATAACATAATTAATCAAAAATGTATATTTACCCTTATTATATATTGCATATTTGCCACTGTATTAGGCAAAGGTAAAATGGCAAATGGATAATATATCCTTAGGATGGGTCAATAATAACAGATCTGCAGGTAATATACCAGAATTAGACAACTTCCAAGATGGCGTCGCTGGAGTGGCTGCCTGTCACAGTAGCTCTGAGACTCTCTCTTATTTTTCTTTCTTTGTCTCGTTTTTTACCTCTCTACTTAAGGACTTTGCACTATGAAGAAAAACACAAAGACTTGGACCCTTGTGATGCTTTTTTTGTTTTTATCTGTCTTTTTGTTCTGCTTGAAATGGCAACTTTTGTATCTGCAGACAATTCCTTTGTCTATACAAGAGAGAAACTTTTGCAGCTCAGAGACACAGCAGGACTGCATACCATCTGTCCACACATCCCCCGCGAGCTTTGGAGAAAGAAAAAGCGGGTGAGGGGCTGCAGAGCTGGTACTCTTCAGAGGATTAAAAAGAGGCGTTACCGACCAGCTCTTCCCTCCATCATTATGGGCAATGTGAGATCGCTTGCAAACAAGATGGATGAACTAACAGCGCTCACCAGGCATCATCAGGAGTTTCGGGTGTGTAGCATGATGCTACTTACAGAGACTTGGCTCACTGAAGTTACTCCTGACCCTCTGGTCTCCTTGGATGGTTTTAAACTCCTTCGGGCAGACAGGACAAGGGAGAGCGGTAAGAGGAAAGGAGGAGGGCTTACAATGTTTGTGAATAATAGATGGTGTAATCCTAGGCACATTGTGATTAAGGAGCAAACTTGCTGTGAGGACATTGAACTATTAGCTGTGAGCATGAGACCTTTCTACCTACCAAGGGAACTATCGCGTGTCATGTGATAGCTGCATATATCCCCCCCTCTGCGAAAGCTGACGCTGCCTGCGAGGTCCTACAAGCCACGCTGAGCCTTTTACAGTTAAAACATCCCCAGGCCCTCTTTCTTCTGTCGGGTGATTTCAACCATGCCTCTCCATCATCCACACTGCCACAGTATGTAACCTGCCACACAAGAGACAACAAAACACTGGACTTGTTCTTTGCCAACGCGAGGGAGGCATATAACTCATCAGCCCTACTGCCCCTGGGAAGATCGGATCACAACCTAGTGCATCTCCGACCTGTGTACAAGCCACTTGTACGTAGAGAACCAGCTGTCACCCGCACAGTGAGGATATGGTCCGAGGAGAGTGATGAGGCTCTGAGGGATTGTTTTGACACAACCGCATGGGAAGTTTTGCAGGATTCTTATGGAGAAGATATAGAAGGACTCACACACTGCATAACGGACTACATTAATTTTTGTGTGGACAACACAGTACCCACAAAAGTGGTGAGGTGCTTCTCCAATAACAAACCATGGATTAACTCTGATATAAAAACACTACTTAAGGAGAAAAAGATGGCATTTAGGACAAGAGATAAGGAGGGGTTGAGGGAAGTACAAAAGGAGCTGAGGCATCAAATCAGGCAGGGAAAAGCCAGTTATAAAGAAAAAATGGAAAAGCAAATGGAAAGAAAAGACATAAGGGGGGTCTGGGAGGGGCTTAAGTCAATTTCGAGTCATAAACAGTCTGTCTGCCAGATTGAGGCAGATGTTAATTGGCTTAATGAACTAAACCTATTCTTCAACAGATTTGATCACACACCAGCTCCTCCCACCCCAGTATGTCCTTCAGCTCCCCCCACCACAATGACTTCTCCCCATGCGGCCACTTCCCAACAGACCAGTAAATCCAGAAATCCGTCTTTATCTGACCACAGTCTGACCTTCCAACGGGCCCAGGTGAGGAAGGAGATGAAAAAGATCAAGGCGAGGAAAGCCGCAGGGCCAGATGACATCAGTGCAAGGCTAATTAAGACTTGCGGGGACCAGCTGTGTGGTATAATTACATATATGTATAATATGAGCCTGAGGCAGGAAATAGTCCCTGAATTATGGAAATCTTCTTGTGTGGTACCAGTTCCAAAGAAACCCTACCCTATGGACCTCAATGACTATAGACCTGTAGCGCTGACATCCCACCTGATGAAGATCTTAGAGAGATTGGTTCTCACACATCTCCGCCCTCTAGTGAGCCCCGCTATGGACCCCCTCCAGTTTGCTTATCGGCCGGGCATTGGGGTAGATGATGCCATCATCCATCTTCTGCACAGGGCTCTGTCTCACCTGGAGAAACCAGGGAACACAGTGAGAATAATGTTCTTTGACTTCTCCAGTGCTTTTAACACCATACAGCCCAGGTTATTGAGGGACAAGCTGGGCCTTGCTGGAGTGGACCACCACCTCTCCAACTGTATCCTAGACTACCTCACAAATCGACCTCAATACGTGAGAGCCCAAGACTGTGTGTCAGGTACCGTGATCTGTAATAAGGGGGCACCTCAGGGTACGGTTCTCGCCCCTTTCCTCTTCACACTGTACACTGCAGATTTTAGGTGCAACTCATCCAGCTGCTACCTACAGAAGTATTCTGACGACTCTGCAATAGTAGGCCTCATCACAGACGATGATGACAGGGAGTACAGAGAACTGAACCAGGATTTTGTGGACTGGTGCCACCGGAACCACCTGAAGATTAAAGCGGGGAAGACCAAGGAGATGGTGGTGGACTTCCGTAAAGGCAGAAGCCCTCCTAAACCAGTGGACATCCTGGGGACGGGCATCGAGATTGTGAACACCTATAAGTACCTGGGTTTGCTCCTTAATAATAAGCTGGACTGGGCAGATCATATGGAGGCCCTGTACAGGAAGGGCCACAGCAAGCTCTACCTGCTTAGGAAGCTGAGAGCCTTTGGAATCCGGGGGGCACTTCTTAGAACTTTCTTCAACTCGGTAGTGGCATCAGCCATCTTCTTTGGAGTGGCCTGCTGGGGGAGCAGTATATCAACCAGGGACAGAAATAAACTCGACAAGCTGATTAGAAAGGCCAGCTCTGTCCTGGGGAGCCCACTGGACCCAGTGCAGGTGGTGGGTGACAAAAGGATACTGTCCGTGGTGAGCTCCATGCAGAAGAAGAAGTCCCATCCCATGCATGAGACTGTGATCGTGCTGAGCAGTACTGTCAGTGACCGACTGCTCCACCCTAGGTGTGAGAAGGAGCGCTATAGGAAGTCTTTCCTCCCCACCGCGGTTAGGCTGTACAACCAACACCGACCTAAGCGGAGATCATTACACACAGAGAACTGAAATATCTCTCTGCCTGTTAAATCCCCCCCCCCCCCCCCGCTACTTCCTATCTGTCTGTCGGCTATCAAAGTAATGCCTCTTACCTTGGAACATTCCTGTACATGTTGTATTTGTATTTGTATCTGCTTATCTTTGCTGCTGTAACACACTGAATTTCCCCATTGTGGGACTATTAAAGGACTATTATTATTATTATTATTATTATACTCAGAAGACACATTGCCTGTGTCACAGTACAAAGGAACTGCTAGTTCAGTCTCATAGACGATAGCTATTGACTGAACCCATGTTCGTCTGACAGGTATCCCACCAGCCTACCCATATACATGTACCCTTGGCTCGGCTGCATATGTTCACTTCTGGCAGTGGCTTGTTTAACTGAAACAAAAGGATCAGGTAGTTGAAATCCAATTTACAGCACCTTATCTCCTACAATATCCGCTGTCAGGGGACGTCCCTGCTGACCAGCCAACAAATCCACTGACAAAGCTAAACACTGGGAAGGCTATGTGACTTAATGGTGGACAATGAGTCCTTATCTCCAGACCTTCAGAAAGGATTTTGAAATGTATCAAATCTTTCCATGATGCCTAATAGAAATGCTATATAAATGCTCGATCAATTATTCAACAAATAGAGAAACAACCATGATTATCATCTAATATGATGTCTATGAGTAAAATAATTGGATGTCTCGGACTTTGCAAAATGCAAACACCCTATTTATTTTGGATGTGGTAAAGGTGTTTTCAGGCAATCTTTTTTAATTTACTTGTTCTGGGGTTTTTAGATGCTAGACCTATCAGTTCCAGGCTGGTTCCAATCTCTGGCCATATGATCAGAACCAGCATGGGCCCCTGCTGGTCCCTCCGCCACCTCCCTGCTCTCCCTTGTTAACAGATAGTTACTTATGCTATGAGGGCTTGGTAAAGCCTCTCCCATAGCACAGGTAACTAGTGGTAAAAATGGGAACGACATGAGTGCTGGTTCAGATCACATGAGCCAAGGTCAGAAATAGAGATGAGCAAAGTATTCAAAAATTTGATTCGGCAACTTCGCAATATGATTCTATTCGATCCGAATTAAATCGAGGCGAATAACAAAAACAGCTATTTATTTGCTGCAGAGAGCTGGGGTGGGCGGCATAATGGCGGAACCCCTTGGATGTTAAAACCTCCATTACGGAGTAGGGTGTTAGGTGTCAGTTACAACTAATACCCTGCTCCATAACCGATGGGGGGATTTAACTCCTTGGATGCAGCAGTCAAACATGCCGTGGGTGCTCGCGAAGTTGTTAAAGGAATGTGACATCACAGGGCTGGCTGCTGTTTGGCTGTACGCGGATGATCTCGCGTTCCCAGAGTTTCTTGTCCCATGTCCTAATATGTACAACAGCCATTTTGAACTAAATGTGAATCGTTACCATGAAGCGTGAGGAAATATGGATTCAATGCGAATCAAATATTTCCTGAAATTTAGATCGAATTCCACTTCTGCAGCTTCGATTCACTCATCTCTAGTCGGAACCTACCCAGAATCCCTAGTTCCAGCATCTATAAACCCCCGGAGCAAGTAAATTAAAAAAGACTCCCAGGACAACCCCTTTAAGGACCAGTAAATTACAAAAAGAAATCTATGGAAATTTTTGGATTACACAGGTTACATCTGACAAACACTGAATACAGCTTTAGATTCTATGAGTATCATACCAACAGATAAACATGGTGGTGTTAGGAAGTGGTTTCCTCGGAACCTGGAAAAGTTGCCATTATTAAACAAATCACAAATTATGCACATAACCTGGAAATCAGTAAAGAAAGAATAATTTGTCTTACCTGAATCTGAAATATACCTGGGTTATACAATAAGAATAAAAAACAAAACTTCCAGCAAAAATTACAAAAAATACCAATGTTTCACAGGATATATGATAAAATATTTTTTGGTGTAAATCCTGCAAACACTGGAATAGAAGAAGCTTCACTATAGGCCTACAGGACCTTTCACATAGTTTGTCACATCGTGTTCATTGTTTCAGTATTAAGGTGCGCATACTTTTTTCCCAGCTTTGTATGTACAAGCAGATAAATTAATTTGATGGAGAATGCCCTTTCAGGAAAGTGTATAAATTAGTAATCATTACTAATTACATTAATAAACCTGGGGGAATCCAACAACATAGCTAGTCTGCCAGCAGCCTATAGGCCATGTAAGAAGATCCTTAGTCATTGCACCATTGGCAGATTCATGGCATGAACTGGATTGCGTTTTTTTTTTTTTTTTTTGGATTGTTCCAAATGTAATTCTATTAATACTACTCCTTTACTAATTATCTATTTTATGCAACTGACTTATATTTCATACAATGCACCTCAAAACAAATATACAATACAGAATCTTTAAGATCAAATAATATAGGGCTACAGCTGTTACCATGTATTGTCTAGTTATTATGTGAGTTACTTTTAATGGTTATATTAGTGTGGGTGATTTAGGTGGGGCAAAAGTTGACATTTTGAAACTATGTTTTTTAGGACAAGGCCCCACGTTGTGGAAACTAAACTTTTTTTTGTTGCAGGTTTTGTTGCGTTTTTTTGAGCCAAAGCCAGAAGTGGATTGAGCAAAAGGTAGAAGTATAAGAGCTTCCTATATATTCCCCATTTCTTTTGTATCCATTCTTGGCTTTAGCTCAAAAAACTACAACAAAAAAAGCTGCGTTTCCGCAATGCGGGGCCTTAGCCTTAAGATTCCATGGTCCACGATCCTGACCTGCAATTCTACAAACCTCAACATGAGTAAATTCAGTGCCAGGTAGTGGGGGAGAGAGTTCTCAAGTACTGTGTGCCTGAGAACTGGTTACTGTGAATGTTGAACACAAACCCCTATGGGAACTGGTCAATCACGCCATGGGACTGTTGCTCTGGTGCTGAGCAAAGTGTTCCGTTTCTGTTGTGTTAGACTGCCAATTTTGATCCTGGCTGTTTCCTACTGTTCAGCAATTGATGTCAACCTGTGTTGTGCCATACATCGTCTACCCCAGTAAGAACGTGTATGATTAGAGTGTATTACTTGGCGTGACACTAGCATACTCAAGAAGCAGGGATGTATCTACTCTGTACTTGGGTAGGTTAGAGTAGGGGAGTTGCGCCTGGCCCGAAGTAACACTTTGTTGGTGTAGCCAGGATGGGCCCTACATTCCTACATCATCAGCACTGATTGGATAGAGTTAGAGTGTGTGGGTACCCCCCAAGATGTTGCTGAATAGATTTTTTTTCTAAGGTTAATACAAGTAATTACTAAAACCGTCAGATCAGTAGAGGTGACAGATACTCCTTAATCTTTAAGTTGTGATTAAAGGGGTTTTCAAGGCAAAAAAAAAAAAAATTAATTTTCTAAAAAGGTTTGTTAGTGCTATAAATAGGTTAATAAATGCACCCAAATACTTTAGCACTGTTTTGAGTGATTTCTGGGTTTCTCTGTGAGCTCCTGGCATCTTCTGCATTTGTTTACATGGGCATCTTCCTGTTCTGTTTTCCTACAGCTACCATGATGCCTTGGGCCACTCAGAGCTGACTCACACCACCTCCCTCTCGCACTCACACCCCCTCCCTGTTTACCTAGCTAGCCCACCCACTACTAGCTCTTCCTAAATAACTGACATCCCCCCCACACTTCTGCGCATGTCGGCACTCCAACTCTACTGCCCAGAAGCAGTGACATCCTGTGCCCAGAAGGTCCTGACCAGAAGACAGGTAAGTTTGATAGGGTGGGTGGGTTAGTATAGGTGATGTTCGGTTTTCCCCCTTCCGGAAACGGAACGTCACTGGAAGTCGGAAAATGTGCCTGGGGCGGTTACATAACCACCCCGGCGATCTAGGTAAATATATATTTTTGATAACCTAAGTAATTTAGAATGTAGGCGGGGTGATTAGCTTAGATTAGAAAGATCAGTTTCTCGGACAACCCCTTTATGGCTCTGTGCACACTGCATCTGAGTCTTTCTATGTTGGTATATTTCAGGAAGATTTCCCTATGTATACCACCAATGTAAGTCTTTGACATACAGTACAGACCAAAAGTTTGGACACACCTTCTCATTCCAAGAGTTTTCTGTATTTTCATGACTATAAAAATTGTAGATTCACACTGAAGGCATCAAAACTATGAATTAACACATGTGGAATTATATACTTAACAAAAAAGTGTGAAACAACTGAAAATATGTCTTATATTCTAAGTTCTTCAAAGTAGCCACCTTTTGCTTTGATTACTGCTTTGCACACTCTTGGCATTCTCTTGATGAGCTTCAAGAGGTAGTCACCTGAAATGGTCTTCCAACAGTCTTTAAGGAGTTCCCAGAGATGCTTAGAACTTGTTGGCCCTTTTGCCTTCACTCTGCGGTCCAGCTCACCCCAAACCATCTCGATTGGGTTCAGGTCTGGTGACTGTAGAGGCCAGGTCATCTGGCGTAGCACGCCATCACTCTCCTTCTTGGTTAAATAGCCCTTACACAGTCTGGAGGTGTGTTTGGGGTCATTGTCCTGTTGAAAAATAAATGATGGTCCAACTAAACGCAAACCGGATGGAATAGCATGCCGATGCAAGATGCAGTGGTAACCATGCTAGTTCAGTATTCCTTCAATTTTGAATAAATACCCAACAGTGTCACCAGCAAAGCACCCCCACACCATCACACCTCCTCCCCCATGCTTCACGGTGGGAACCAGGCATGTAGAGTCCATTTGTTCACCTTTTCTGCGTCGCACAAAGACACGGTGGTTGGAACCAAAGATCTCAAATTTGGACTCATCAGACCAAAGCACAGATTTCCACAGGTCTAATGTCCATTCCTTGTGTTCTTTAGCCCAAACAAGTCTCTTCTGCTTGTTACCTGTCCTTAGCAGTGGTTTCCTAGCAGCTATTTTACCATGAAGGCCTGCTGCACACAGTCTCCTCTTAACAGTTGTTGTAGAGATGTGTCTGCTGCTAGAACTCTGTGTGGCATTGACCTGGTCTCTAATCTGAGCTGCTGTTAACCTGCGATTTCTGAGGCTGGTGACTCGGATGAACTTGTCCTCCGCAGCAGAGGTGACTCTTGGTCTTCCTTTCCTGGGGCGGTCCTCATGTGAGCCAGTTTCTTTGTAGCGCTTGATGGTTTTGGCCACTGCACTTGGGGACACTTTCAAAGTTTTCCCAATTTTTCGGACTGACTGACCTTCATTTCTTAAAGTAATGATGGCCACTCGTTTTTCTTTACTTAGCTGCTTTTTTCTTGCCATAATACAAATTCTAACACTCCATTCAGTAGGACAATCAGCAGTGTATCCACCTGACTTCTGAACAACACAACTGATGGTCCCAACCCCATTTATAAGACAAGAAATCCCACTTATTAAACCTGACAGGGCACACCTGTGAAGTGAAAACCATTTCAGGTGACTACCTCTTGAAGCTCATCAAGAGAATGCCAAGAGTGTGCAAAGCAGTAATCAAAGCAAAAGGTGGCTACTTTGAAGAACCTAGAATATAAGACATATTTTCAGGTTTCACACTTTTTTGTTAAGTATATAATTCCACATGTGTTAATTCATATTTTTGATGCCTTCAGTGTGAATCTACAATTTTTATAGTCATGAAAATACAGAAAACTCTTGGAATGAGAAGGTGTGTCCAAACTTTTGGTCTGTACTGTATACCAATATAGAAGCAATGGGGTCAATTCATGAAACCGAACTGAGAATTTTTATGATGCTCTCTTCACAAATAGTGGGCATAGTGTGACTTGACGTTGCAGCTTGAGACGTTTATTATAAAGGTGTATGGGATTGCATGAGATGCGTATGCCTCTTAATTTTGGTGAATCTGATACCAGCGGGGAATAGATTGAGAGCACTGTGTCAAATGCAGGTCAAATTCCCCCATACAGTGGCATATGTCATCCATGTCACCTATACTGTTACAAAAAGGAATATAGATGCATAAAGGCTCAACAGAGGCCAAAACAACACTATTTTGGTCTTCATCAGTTGGATGGAGCACTGTGGATATTTTTAACGCATATGGGAGCTTTTGTTAGTGCAGGGCTCTGGCGGAGTATGTACAGAGCTTAAGAATTTTCCTAAGGCATAGATATTTACAGTATATTGTACAGTACGTGTCTATCAATAGAAGCATTGGCTGACCCCCAGCAAACCTATCAATAGAGGCTGAAAGTACTGCTAGATAATGTTAGCGCTTCCATTACACTTGGAGTCTTCTGATTTTCCCAGCACTCACTTTATGTCATGCTGAAAGTTTCACATGACTAGGCAACTTATTTATTCAGCCTTTGGCAAATACCTCTGCAAGGCTTCCCGAGTTGCCAAATTGCTTAAAGCACTAGAATTTAAATATGGAAATATTGTTGCTATGGAGACACGTTTGGATGGATATAATAAAAGAGTTCCAATGCAGAAGAAATAATCTATTGAATGAAAAAGCAATTTCTTATGTTTTCATTTTGGATTAAGACTAAGAAATTTCTTTTAACAGGTCATAAATTACTATAATTTATTTTCATCAAATAAAACATAGTAATGGAGGATCTATTGAAAACGTGGTTGCAATTATCAATCAAAGCAATTAAAAATGATGTATTCAGAAATAGGACAAACTATGTAAGAAAAAACGGTGATTTCTTGTACACTACTTATAAGACAATTGCCCCACCACCACCAAAAAACAATTAAAAGTGAGGTAAATGGAACATGTCATACAATGTTATAAACTGCTATGTCCTCACCAAGGGGTTGACAGTGGAACCTGTCTTTACGATCATCCTTCTTTTGCCTACTATTCTATGGCAGAAACATTTAAGGTGACCCTAAGATGTTTAACCTACAGTACAGTCCTATCTGTTGGCAGCATAGTATGGAGGGTGAGCTAAGTAGGTTGATACAGTTGTGCTAAAAAGTTTACATACCCCAGCAGATTTTTTGGTTTTTTTGCCTTTTTTCAGAGAATATGAATGATAACACAAAAACTTTTTCACCACTCATGGTTAGTGGTTGGTTGAAGCCATTTATTGTCAAACTTCTGTGTTTTCTCTTTTAAATCATAATGACAACCAAAAACATCAAAATGACCCTGTTCAAAGGTTCACATACCCTGGTGATTTTGGCCTAATAACATGCCCAGAAACCAAACCACGGTCAGGTAGACCAATCAAAATTTCGGCCACAACTACCCGGAAAATTGTTCTGGATGCAAAGAAAACCCACACATAACATCAGCTGAAATACAGGAGTCTCTGAAAACTATCGGTGCGGCTGTTTCAAGATGCACAATAAGTAGGCACTTGAAGAAAAATAGGCTGCATGGTGGAGTTGCCAGAAGAAAGCCATTACTGCGCAAATCTCGCCTTCAATACGCCAAACAGCACAGAGACAAGCCTCAAAACTTCTGGAACAAGGTAATTTGGAGTGATGAGACAAAAGTTGAACTTTTTGGCCACAACCATAAACGTTACATTTGGAGAGGTGTCAACAAGGCCTATGATGAAAGGAACACCATTCCTACTGTAAAGCATGGAGGTGGATCACTGATGATGTGTGAGCTTCAAAGGCACAGGAAACTTGGTCAAAGTTGAAGGAAAGATGAATGCAGCACATTATCATCAAATGACGGAGGAAAATTTGTACTCATCAGCCAGGAAGCTGCGCATGGGACGTATGTGGACGTTCCAACATGACAACGATCCAAAACACAAGACCAAGTCGACCTGTCATTGGCTACAGCAGAAGAAAGTGAAGGTTCTGGAGTGGCCATCTCCGTCTCCTGACCTCAATATCATTGAGCCACTCTGGGGAGAGCTCAAGCGCTCAGCACATGCAAGACAGCCCAGGAATTTACAGGAACTGGAGACTTTTTGCCAAGAAGAATGGGTAGTTTTACCATCTGAGAAAATAAAGAGCCTCATCCACAACTACCACAAAAGACTTCAAGATGTCATTGATGTTAGAGGGGGCAATACACGGTATTAAGAACTGGGGTATGTGAACTTTTGAACAGGGTCATCTTGATATTTTTGGTTGTCATTATGATTTAAAAAGAGAAAACACAGAAGTTTGACAATAAATGGCTTCAACCAACCACTAACCATGAGTGGTGAAAAAGTTTTTGTGTTATCATTCATATTCTCTAAAAAAAGGCCAAAAAAACCAAAACAACTGCCGGGGTATGTAAACTTTTTAGCACAACTGTATATAGTTTTGTGAGCAAAGATTTGGTATAACTTGTCATTTATTGATTGTAATCCCTGCTCTTTCTTTGCTTTCTTCTCAGTTATTGACAGCTTTAGCTGTCCTGCAGCAGTTGTGAACCCATCACTGGATTTACAACAGGTTAGCACTGTAGCCTTACGCTAGGTTCACACTAGTGTTTGGCTCTCCGTCGTTTGGGTCCACATGGGGACCCGAAAGATGGAGAGTCTGTCTGCTTAAAAAGCAGACCTCATAGACTATAATGGGGTCCGCTGAGTGTTCGTCAGGTTTTCGCCAGTTTTATATTAAAATTGGTGGAGAGAAAAGTCCTTCTTGCACTGATTTTAGGCGGAATCTGGAGCGAGCGGAGCCTCCAACACAGATGTGACTCCAGCCTTACAGCACTATAGTCTTGGGTTTGAATCCAGCCAAGGACAACATCTGAATGGAGTTTGTATGTTCTCCCCTTGTTTGCTTTGGTTTCCTCCGGTTTCCTCCCATACTCCAAAGACATACCGATAAGGAATTTAGATTGTGAGTCCTATATGGGACAGTGACCACAATATCTGTAAAGCACTGCAGAATATGTTGACGCTATACAAGTAACTTATTTAAATAGATAAAACTTGAGGCTACATGCAAGAGCGATGTTTAAGGGGTTTCCTGGTATTCACCCTTTAACCCTGGTATTGGTTCTGGACTTTAGTGCATTAAGATCACCAGGTAGCCTCCATTCAGTTACACATGACTCAGGCAGGTCACCTGAGACATAGGCACCATAGGGATAAAGACATAGTCTGGAGACAGGCCAAGTTCAGGACAGGTAGAGTTCATGGATAATGGTAATTCAAGAAAAAGTCAGGGCAGATGACACAGAGCCAATTTGGCAATCGGAAAGTGTGTGTGGTGATTGTTGCACATTATGTCCAGGGTTCATGAATTGGGCCTTTAAAAAGCAGGAAGAATAAAAACACTACTAGCAATAGGATTTGGTGACTGAAAGATGTCAGAGATTAGGACTGCCCACTGGACTCCTAAGAAAAGAAGCGATTTCAGTCAATAAGTTACCTGTTATACAGAATATTTTCGCACAAAACTCTCTCTCTCTCTCTCTCTCTCTCTCTCTCTCTCTCTCTCTCTCTCTCATATATATATATATATGATGGGGCATTGTGACATCACAATGTTAACTGTAACATCACAATGGGGATTTATTTCACAAAGGGGCATTGTGTTATCTCATACCAGGCTGGGGTAAAAGTGTGAGCAGTGTTGTGTAATCGACTTTGTACCTGAAGACTAGATTTGTTTCACTAAGCAGCTTTGTCACTTTGTATGGATTTCAGAATTTGCATGTGATAAACTGATTAGCAAGTTCTGACAAGTTAAGGTTAGCTATCCTAACCTTCTAGCAAGTAATCACAATGGTTAATTGTCACATCACAATGCAGCCATGTGACATCATAGTAGGGCAGTGGTCCCCTACCAATAGCTTGGGAACCACGTGTGGCTCACCACCCCTGTCTGTCTGGCTCGCTATGGAAGCCCTCAGTTATGGCCATAAGCACTAGTTATTATATGACATAAATACTGTCCTTATTAAATATATATCCAACCTCTTAACAGTGGCAAAAACTGGTACAATTACAGTGAAATATCTATTTCTATATGTTGCAGTTTCACAATTTATTTCTCCAAATTTACTTCTTTTGGGAACCAATGGGTTATAGAATTACAAACAACAAATTGTCATACACATTAAGCCTATTCTACTTATATATATATATATATATATAGGATTCTAACTTGTATACTATACATTGATGTATGCTCTTGTCAAAACTTCCTGTTATGTTTGTCTATCTACATAATAATGTCCTATTATTATATTTGTGATAACTAGAAACATGATAGACAGTGACAGATGTAATGTATGCACATAAAGCATAGAAGAAAATACAGTAGTAATGCCCTGTCAGTAACAGACATTCCGACTCTCTTAGATTTTAGTAAATATGTGTCTCTACTTACCGTCTCATCATCTGAATTCTTATCTGCCGGCAAGACTACAATACGTAATGTTGCTGTAAAAATTTACAGTGGAAGCATAGGAATGATATAGCTATACTGTAGCTTTGCCACCTCTTATCGCCACTTATCGATATGGAAGGGATTGTCTACCCACTTTAACACTCCCTATTAGGAATTTATTACATTCAGCACGCTAAGCAACCTCATCTTGTAGCCAGATTAGAAAGCAGCTACAGTACAAGAGCAACTATTGCCTTGGAGGACTCGGGACATACAGAACATGCATTGTACAGACAGCCGTCAATAGCCACTATCTAAAGCTTTATTCTCCCCTGAGGTGGCGCTGTATGGACATTGAACTCTGTCTGCTGGGTTCCCATACAGATTGTAGTTGATCAACGGGCAATTAGAGAATTGGCTTAACATTGGAGGTCCCGCTATCAAAACGACATTGTCTAAAGTAGACAACCCTTAAATATTGTTTGACAGGCAAGCAGGGAAGTAACTTGAGCAAGCAGAGTGTGCACTTGCACAGCCTTAGGGTATTTTCATATATAGTCTTTTGCAGGCTGAAAAAAATCTGCTTTAGGAATTACGAAACGTGTTTTGGTGTTTTTGATGCGGTTTTTGATGCATTTTTGACACTTTTTTGTTAATAATTATAATAGTAATAACTTTATTTATATAGCGCCAACATATTCCATAGCACTTTACAAATCAGAGGACACATGAACAGACAATATGAGACATTATAATGTGACAAAGAAATAAACATATCAAACAATAGGACTGAGGGCCCTGCTCGCAAGAGCTTACATTCTATGAGGAGATAGGGGGACACAGGAGGTCAGAGGCCTTATTTGCTACCATGGTCCAGCCATCTTTTAATAGAAAAGGTTGTGTAACTGAAGCTTTATGAACCCATCACCAGCCGGTATCTATGAATATACAGGTACTAAGTACAAGGAGTGCAGTGTAACTTCTAGATGGAGAGGACAGGATCTGAGGAACAGAGGAGGAAGGATAAAAGGTGTTATTGTTCTCCACCTCCGCACACTACACTGTGACCAATCAGATGTGATTTTAGGGTAGTTTTGAAGCTGCTGTAGTTGGGGATTAATCGGATTGTCTTGGGTAAAGCATTCCTGAACACCGGTGCAGCTCGAGAAAAGTCTTGGAGATGGGAATGGGATGATCGGATAACAGGGGATACAAGTCTAAGGTCATTGGCAGAACGGAGAGGACGGTTAGGGCGGTAGACAGTGATGAGAGAGGAGATATAGGGGACGCAGCGCTATGGATGGATTTGTGGGTCAGTGTGATAGTTTTATATTGTATTCTGTGATGGATGGGCAACCAATACAGCGACTGACACAAGGTAGATGCGTCTGTGTACCGGTTTGACAGAAAGTTGAGTCTAGCGGCCGCATTCAGGACAGATTGTAGTGGGGAGTGTTTAGTAAGAGGAAGCCCAATTAGAAGAGAACTGCAATAGTGAAGACGAGAGAGAATCAGAGCAACAGTGATGTTTCCACGGTGAGAAAAGGGCGAATGTTGTGTTTTTTTGGCACGTTTTTCCCACATTTTTGTTGCAGATTTTGCTGCAGTTTTTTGAGCCAAAGCCAGGAGTGGATTGAGAAAAGAGGAGGAATATATGTTTTTGCTAGATATTTCCCATTCCTTTTGCAGCCACTCTTGGCTTTGGCTCAAAAAACTGCAGCAAAATCTGCAACAAAAAAAGTGTTTTTTGATGCGGTTTTTGTCAAAAAGCATGTAAAAAAAATGTGTTGCATTTTTTTCTGCCTCCCATTGATTTCAATGGCTTTTTCAAAGTGAAATCTGCCTGAAGATAGGTCATGTCGCTTTTTTTCCCTCTAGATGAAGAAATCAGCTAGAGGAAAAAAATCTGCCACTGACTCCCATTGAAATGAATGTGAGGCATTTTTTGAGGCAGATTTTGAGGTGCATTCTACCTCAAAATCCTCCTGCAAAAAACTTAGGCCAGGGCCCCAAATGACGTAAACCGAGTGGTTTTACAGTCCCTGCAAAATGGATAGGATTCTAGTAAATCCCATCCACACATTGCAGAAAAATACAGTCAAATTTTTGAAAATTGCAGCATGGAAAAAAAATTTTCATTAGGGCTTTATGTTACAACTCTGCAGGCAAGCAATGCAGCCTGTGCCTTAGTCATATTGCTAAAAAGGTTTGCTTCATACACACTGTAGTTGGTTGTGGCATTTTTTTAGGGGCTTGTATAAAAACAAAACAAAACATGAAATTCATGCATTTTCTTCATAAGATTTTCTTTTACAGTGCCTTGCGAAAGTATTCGGCCCCCTTGAACTTTTCAACCTTTTGCCACATTTCAGGCTCCAAACATAAAGATATAAAATTTAAATTTTTTGGTGAAGAATCAATAACAAGTGGGACACAATCGTGAAGTGGAACGAAATTTATTGGATATTTTAAACTTTTGTAAAAAATAAACTGAAAAGTGGGGCGTGCAATATTATTCGGCCCCCTTAAGTTAATACTTTGTAGTGCCACCTTTTGCTGCGATTACAGCTGCAAGTCGCTTGGGGTATGTCTCTATCAGTTTTGCACATCGAGAGACTGAAATTCTTCCCCATTCTTCCTTCGAAAACAGCTGGAGCTCAGTGAGGTTGGATGGAGAGCGTTTGTGAACAGCAGTTTTCAGCTCTTTCCACAGATTCTCGATTGTATTCAGGTCTGGACTTTGACTTGGCCATTCTAACACCTGGATACGTTTATTTGTGAACCATTCCATTGTAGATTTTGCTTTATGTTTGGGATCATTGTCTTGTTGGAAGATAAATCTCCGTCCCAGTCTCAGGTCTTTTGCAGACTCCAACAGGTTTTCTTCCAGAATGGTCCTGTATTTGGCTCCATCCATCTTCCCATCCAAACCATGATGCTGCCACCACCATGTTTGACAGTGGGGATGGTGTGTTCAGGGTGATGAGCTGTGTTGCTTTTACGCCAAACATATCATTTTGCATTGTGGCCAAAAAGTTTGATTTTGGTTTCATCTGACCAGAGCACCTTCTTCCACATGTTTGGTGTGTCTCCCAGGTGGCTTGTGGCAAACTTTAAACAAGACTTTTTATGGTTATCTTTGAGAAATGGCTTTCTTCTTGCCACTCTTCCATAAAGGCCAGATTTGTGCAGTGTACGACTGATTGTTGTCCTATGGACAGACTCTCCCACCTCAGCTGTAGATCTCTGCAGTTCATCCAGAGTGATCATGGGCCTCTTGGCTGCATCTCTGATCAGTCTTCTCCTTGTTTGAGATGAAAGTTTAGAGGGACGGCCGGGTCTTGGTAGATTTGCAGTGGTCTGATACTCCTTCCATTTCAATATGATCTCTTGCACAGTGCTCCTTGGGATGTTTAAAGTTTGGGAAATCTTTTTGTATCCAAATCCAGCTTTAAACTTCTCCACAACAGTATCACGGACCTGCCTGGTATGTTCCTTGGTCTTCATGATGCTCTCTGCGCTTTAAACAGAACCCTGAGACTATCACAGAGCAGGTGCATTTATACGGAGACTTGATTACACACAGGTGGATTATATTTATCATCATCAGTCATTTAGGACAACATTGGATCATTCAGAGATCCTCACTGAACTTCTGGAGTGAGTTTGCTGCACTGAAAGTAAAGGGACCGAATAATATTGCACGCCCCACATTTCAGTTTTTTATTTTTTACAAAAGTTTAAAATAACCAATAAATTTCATTCCACTTCACAATTGTGTCCCACTTGTTGTTGATTCTTCACCAAAAAATAAAAATTTTATATTCTTATGTTTGAAGCCTGAAATGTGGCAAAAGGTTGAAAAGTTCAAGGGGGCCGAATACTTTCGCAAGGCACTGTATGTGGCATCTTTTTGCTAACACAAGTTTTGCATGATTTTGTTTCAAGCATTCTCTTTTCCTATAGAGAAGTCTTTTGGAAAAGACTTGAAAAAAGTGCCAAAGGAAACTAATCTACAAAAAACACCATTGATCCAAAAAATGCATGGCAAGTTAAGAAAGACTGCTGCTTATGAGCTAACAGTTGGCCCCTGCGCATTTTGCTGCAAAAAAATAGTTTGTAAAAACTCCACAATAAAATGCATCTTTTTACAAAACAAACTATGTGACAAAAAGACCCTTAGGCCAGGGCCCTATGCTGCAAAAATGCAGTGGCAAAAAATGCTGCATTTTACATTACCCGCAAAGGGGATGGGATTCTGGCTAATTCCATCCACACATTGCAGAAAAAAATCTGCAGCGGAAATATTATGCTCACTTTTTTGTAAATCGCAACATGTCAATTATACCTGGCTGGCATTTTCCATATAGCTATAATATGTGATGTGTTTCTGCTTTATCTTGTCTTTTCTGCAGCATTTTTTGGCTGCGGCTCTCAACGTGGGGCCATAGCCTTAGGCTAGATTCACCTGTGAAACTCGGTTTGTGTGTTCCTCGGATTTCTTCATGCCGGGAGCGGGATTCTTAGCACTATAGTTATCTATGGTGCTAGGAGTCTCTACCTCCTAGTGACATACTGTTCTGTATTACAGTACGAGACAGGTTTTAAACTTGCAGCATGTCAACTATTGCTACAGGTTGCTTCCATGGCTTTCAACCTGTGCTAAGAGGGTAACTCTAGTCTGTAGGTGTGCTTCAGAAAAAAGTTAAAAACAAAAAAAGCAAAAACAACTGCAAGACATTTTTTGCCACAGTAGCTTTCACAGCTCATCCCATGTGGTCTTAGCCTTAGCCCAGTTGCACATGACTGTGCTGCAACCAGCCTGCCGTGAATTAAAAGCACGGGTTGCACACGGGAGACACGGGGATGTCCCCGTGTGCCGCCCGTGCACGTGCTGTGCTTCCGTGCCTCCTTTCATTCAATGAATAGGAGCCACGGAAGCAAGGGCTGCAAAATAGGACAGGAATAGGACATGTTCTATCTGATGCGGCCCGGACTGACGGTCCGCACACGGGACCATGAAATTCATGGTCGTGTTTGGGCCCATAGAAAAGAATGGGACAGTGTGCTCTCCGTGAAATACAGGGATAGCACACTGACCCACAGCACGGTCGTCTGCAAGGGGCCTTAGGCTGGATTTACACATGGCATTTGTGTCTTTGTCTTAACAGTGTTTTGGTTTTTTTTTACGTGAAAAATGTTGCCACCAGATGTGTGATTTTGTACAAACATGTTTCTGGTTTTTCTAGCATTTGGATGGAGTTGGTGGCTTTTTGATTTTGGCATGACATTTTTTCCTCTCTTTAGGACTTAAAAACTGAAAAAATACATGTACACAATGAAACAAAATTTTAAAAAAATTTGTAAAAATACTATGATAAACACTTGAAGGCGAAGGCCCCTTGTTGCAGAATAGAAGCTTTTTGGTGGCAGATTTTGTTGCCTTTTTTTTGAGCCAAAGCCAGGAGTGGATTGAGCAGAAATGAGAAGTATAAGAGTTTTCTTTATATTTCCCATTTCCTTTGTAGCCACTCCTGGGTTTGGCTAGAAAAACTGCAGCAAAATCTGCAACAACAAAAAAAACAGCTTTTCCGCAACATGGGGCTTAAGCCAAAAGGAGAAATTTATTAAGACTGATGTTTCCTATATCAGTCTTTATTCTTTTCCTGCTGCTGCAAGAGGCACCTGAATCATAAGAGGCTCCAACCCGTTAATAATTCTGGAACATCTTGTGAGGTTTCATGTACCAAAATTGAAATCTGCACTGGACCGGAGTACATTTCAGGTACTGTATACCTCATGTCAGTTTTATGGTGTGTGTTAGGCTGTGGCCCCAAATTACAAAAACGTAGTTTTTTTTGTTGCAGATTTAGCTGTGGTTTTTGAGCCAAAGCCAGGAGTAGATTGAGCAGAAGGAAGAAATATAAGAACTTCTTATATATTTCCCATTTCTTCTGTAGCCATTCTTGGCTTTGGCTCAAAAAAACGCAGCAAAATCTGCAACAAAAAAAGCTGCGTTTCCACAAAGTGGGGCCTCAGCCTAAGGGGAGCAGCACACAATACGGGGCAATTGTAATTGATACTGGACAGCATGTCGCTGAGAGCCAAGGACTCCTAGTATCATAGATAACTATACTGCTAGGAGTCCCGCTCCCAGCACGAAGTTCAAGCCAGTAAATCTGGCTAACACATGGACCATGTTTCACGGGTTAAATACGATCGTGTGCTGCTCCCTTTATATTACATCTGTCAAACTGAGATATCCCTGCCCAGGTCCACTTTGATCTCCAACCACTTTCCCAAAAAATGACAAGCAGGTTGGAAAATGGTGAAAGTGGCCCGAGGTGTCACAAGTAGTGACATTGCAGTCCCTTCGCTGATTGGCCTCAGCGGTCATGTGACCGCTGAGGCCAAACAGCGGTTTCAGCGGAACTCTGGAAGGGACCCAGGAGAAGCCGATGGAGGAGAAGAATCGGGACGCACGGGAGGAAACCGGAGCAACGAGGACAGATGAGTATGCATGTTTTTAATTTTTTTCAATGCCCCCAGCTGATTTAAACGTTAAAAAGGTTGTCCATTTTTGCCTGGACAATTCCTTTAATTTAGTAAAAATTCACCCCACTGGGGATAATCATTAAGATTGACCTTTCCTACACAAGTCTTATTATTCAAGATACACTTGAATTATTAAGAGGCTCCGGCTACTTAATATGTCAGGTGCACTCCCATGCACCAGAATTGAAATCTATACAGTTGAGAATTATGCGCCAAAGATATGCCACAAAAACACCCATCTATGCCAGAAAACTGGTGTAGATGTTTTAGTAAATTCCCCCACTGTGTTTTTTTTTATGAGCATTTAAAAATGCATATCAAATACTGTGAATGAGGTCTAAGGCTTCATGCACATGACCCAGTGTGCAGCCTGAGGGTGTTCCGATGCTCCGTTCTGATATTTATAAAGCGGATCCTATAAAATATCGGAACAGAAGGGAACATCGGAACGCCCTCAGGCTGCACACTGGGTCATGTGCATGAAGCCTTAGGATGTCACATACTACCAAAGATCTTATTGGGATAATTTTTCCTTAGGTTTACTGCTTATTTTCCCTACAGTGGGAGTAATGGACGGCGCTGCTCTCCTGCTGATTTCTTTTGTACAAATGCAGTTGACATTGACAATTATCCCCTCTGTCTAAGCTGCTAATTGGTGCTGGGGAAAGTGCTGCATTGTTATGTGGTTGGAACGCAGAGTGTCAGATGTTGCTACAGTTAGAAGACATCTCTGGGGACATCCCTGCGCGCTCTTCTGCAGGTGTTGTTTTTAGGCTTTTTATTTTCACCGTTATTATGTATTCAAATATAAACTGTTATGCCCAAAATATCAATGTAAACAAACGTGCAATATATGCTATACGTAGAGCTGTGCGCGTGTTATACTGGGTTAGGCTAGAAGGAGAAGCTAATACCTATTGATTCGTTTGTCATAAAGGGAATTCTTTCATGCAATGTGAATACTTTTTCAATGAACAGGAGAAAGTGATGGATTTCTGTTGATCTCTAAATAGCACCAATTATTCTGACATATTAAGGGACCAAATGACACAAGCCGGGGCAGAGGTTCAGTCAGTAAGTCATCAATGAGTAATTCCACACACTGACCACAATGTAGACATGAAATGTGCCAGGAACACTGGAAAATGTTCAATGATTGAAAATTACTAACTAATGGTAGATCCTGTTTATAGTCCTCACTCTGCAGAGATGATAAGGACAAAACAAAAGAACAAATAAAGATCTTTGGATAATCTTCTGGATATTTTTTTTGGACATCTTCTGGATATCTAGAATTAAACTGGTCATATACATTAGGCGATTATTGGTCAAACTCACCAATCTCAGCACGAATGACCAACCATCTAATGTACACGAGGTCCTCCTGCCTGTCCTCTGACATCTGCTCGAATCTTTTGTTCTCAGGGAGATAAGCCACCATCAGATGTATGCCAGTGGCTTACTTGTTGCTCTCCATTTGGGCCACATGGATGTTTGGTAGCATATGTGGGTACTGGAATATTGTGAAATAGCTGTTGGTCAAACAAGCATTTTGCCGGAAGCTATCTTATGTGCGTTTCCAGCATTAGGTTCTGAGGAACTATAAAGCTGGCCATAAACATTAGATTAGTGTCAGCCAAACTCAACGATTTTGGTGGAGCTGATCAACCACGTAAAGTGTATGGTGGATTTCCAGCTCTCCACCGAAGGCAGGTATTGGAGGAAAGCAGGATCAGGCAGTTAAAGCTCAATATTCCAGTCCTCCTTTTCTTGAACATACTAGCTGTTGTCAGAGGTAATGGAAGAGGCTTTCTCCCCTCTCCCTATTAAGTACGTTTGTGTGCTAACTGTGCATGTGTATGGGCCATATCTGGAGGAATAGCTGTTAGCCAAACAAGCTATCTCATGTACAGTATATAGCCAACCTAGAATTCCTCCTACAGCCTGAGCAAATATAGGCTCATAGACAACTCCATTTCTGTATAGCCAAGAGTATCGTAGTTCTATATGTCTCCTATTTCATAAAACGGCATACAGAGGTATTTGCTGTTGGATAACCTACAATCCTGATGGGAAAAAAATCCTGACATGCTCCATTGGATTATCTACACATGCATTGTTTGCACACATACAACAGTGCATGGTAAGTATGAGCCCCTAAGGGTGATAGCATCCCCTTGGCAGTGATATCTGCAGGAAGAGCCATGTCTACAGTTAGCCATAAGTCCACAACGTGACTCATTTCTCCAGTAGGTTTCAAAGTAAGACACATGGGAGGAAAGTTGTGATGTTTACTGACGCTTTGAAGCTACACAGGCTGGATGCTTTGGAACAAACTGGGACCCGAAACTGTCATCTAAAAGAGCACTACTTACAGTATTTGTCAAATCTATTCCAGACTCAGCCTTAATGGGAGTCTATGGCCACCAAAACTGTTTCTAAACCACAAATATGGTGTTGTAGGGATTGTTAGTGACATAGTGAACGTACCTTTTTGTGTTAAAATGCAATCTTGCTGCTGAGAGAATTAAATTTTAATCTGCGTGCAAATGAGCTGTTTGGGGCACCCTGGACATAGAGGTTCCTACCAGAGCACATGTTTTCACCTGTGGTGGCCGCATTTCAGAACCTGTAAATTTTTACATTAGGGGAAGTGTTGGGTGGTGACCACATATGAAACTGGTTGCTCTGACTGATGTGGCCACACATCAGTGCCCCAAACAGCTCATTACCATACAAACTAAAAAATTTCATGGCAGCAATATTGCTCTTTGATACAAAAAAGTTATGATCTCTATACCATTAACTGATCTACAACAGCATCTAAGTTATTTAGTAGAGATTTTGGTGGTGTTAGACTCCCATTAACCCTTTCCCGACATCTGACATTAATAGCACGGTGGATCCCGGGTCTGCTTAAGAACTACCTCAATAGCCACTTGGTTTCAACTGTATGGCACAGCAGAGACCTGGAGCTAATGTCTGTCATTAGTATTCACTCTTATAGTGGGCATTGCTTTTTATAATGACACCCAAATTGCCCAGAAGCCCTCCACTGGTGCTGTACCTTTAATAGTTAGGATGACTCTCATGTGGCAAGATCACAGGAGCCATCCTGTTTCTATGACAGCAGGGAGCCTAATGACCAGCCTCAATAGTTATATAGCAAATCTCCCAAAGTCTGCAATATAATCATTGCAGGTTCAAGCCCCCTAGGAAGTCTAATGAAATAGTGAAAAAAAAGTTGTTAAAAAATAAAAATTCAAATCACTCCCTTTTCCATAGATTTAATAAATTAGCAAAAACAAATGTAAACAAATTATACATCCCTATACCCGGTCTACAAACATATACAAATATTTCTCCCATACGGGAGTAGCAGGAAAAAAAAAATCAAAAGAGCCAAAACTCTGTTCTTTTGCCGTATCGCCTCCCATAAAAATTGTAATTAAAAGTGATCAAAACATCAGACATTTCCCAAAATGGTGTAAATAAAAAATACACCTGACCCTGCAAAAAAAAAAAAAAAAAAGACGCCATATACATCCCCGTGCAGCAAAATATAAAAAAGTGGTGACTTCAATACATTTTTGGATTTTTTTTAAAAGGTTAAAATGTAAAAAAAAACTATATAAATTTGGTATCACTGAAATCATACCGATACGTAGAATACAGGTGACATGCCATTTTGGCTGCACACTGAACACCGTGAAAACAAAGTCTGTAAGAAACTTGCACAAACACAGTTTTTCTCCAATTCCACCTCATTCTGAATTTATTTCCAGTTTTCCAGTACATCTTGCAGAATATCAAATGGTACCATTATGAAGAACAATTTGTCCCGCAAACATTAAGCCCTCATATGGCTCTGTGAATGGAAAAATAAAGTTATAGCACTGGGAATGCAGGGAGTCAAAATTTAAAAAAATGGCTGCAGTGGGAAGGGGTTAAGGAAGTTATCTCATGAGATGATATGTGATCTGTACACACTGACATGGATTTACCCCTTTATTCCATTGAATATTTATATGCTTGATAATACATATCAGTTCAATAGTTTTAACCCTAAATATAATCTAAAACAAAACGTCTTTTGATCTTCTAACAAAACTTTGAATTTTAATCCCCATAAATCTCAACATTCAGATACTTTTTGGCAATTTTTTCTGAGCTGTGACACAATATCTGAGTCAGACGTCTGTTCTTCTGCCATTTCTTCCAGTATAAAAATAGCATTTAATTTTTGTAACCAATATTTTTTTTTTTTTTTTTTTTTAGAAAGAAACTGAATTGTCGATCCCTTCATTTCTGCACCTTTGTTTTTAATTCAACAGATTTCACACATGTGGAATCAACTATTTGCCTTATGGACATGATCATAGTTTGTTACCATATATTATCCGCAATTTTTAACCCATAATTGGGGTAAAATATAGGCCCATTCATTTCTATGGCCCCATACATACATCTGTAGTTTTTATGGCTGTGTCCAGATGGTAGAAAATAGCAGCAAAATATGGAACAGATCATTTTTTGCGGCTTGGTCCATTCATTCAGGTGTATGGGTCAATGAAAAACACAGATACCAATCCATATGCCATTTTTACTGATCCGTGCACTAAAATAAGTAATAGCTTCAGGCTGAGTTCCAATGTAGTGATAGCTGCATGAGGATGGAAGTCTACCTGTATGTGCCCACCATTGACCGCATGAATATACAGAAACACAAGGGTACTCACCTCCAAAATTGTAAGATCGTTGGTGGTCACATGGAGACAGGCTTTTGATCTTAACATGGATCAGATACTCTACCTAAGATTGGTAGATGTTCATATGATATGTAAGGCGGCAAGCTACAAGCAAACAAGTCATAAAATAGAGAATACTGGCTTAGTGAATGTAATCTGCTAGTAAGAGCAGAGTGTAGTTGTAACAAAGGCAGGTGCGGACCTGGTCGCACACCAGGAAACCAGGAGCAGAGCATTGTTATCTGCAATTAAGGGGTTAACAAACCAGGAAATAGAGTAAGCAAGGGTCAAATCCTGGCAGATCATATGAGGTAAAAGGTCAATACACAGATACAAGGAACAGCCCTGGAGAAACATACAAATGACAGTCTATAGGTCCCAGTGGTGACCACTGATTCCAGGAGCATGGGGTCCATACCTCCCAATCTTTTGGATTGTCAAAGAGGAACACTTATAGTTCACTGGGTGAAAGTTTAACTTTTTTTTTTTTTTTGCCTATTTATATACTCGAATAGGTTTTTATTAAAATATTAGCACAAACAATATCTGAATATAGACATTTTAAGGTCTAAAATGCACCAAATGATGAGGTCTAATATACAGCTATGGGCCAGATAGTTAGCGTCTGGGACAATAGAGTTAAGTCTAGTAATGCACATCTATTTCCACTATAAAAAAAGGGACATTTAGGACGGGGCCCCATGTGGTGTAAACGCCGCGGAAAAAATGCAGGGATTCACAGTCTCTGCAAAGTGGATCCCATCCACACATTGCGAAAAAATACGCACTGTGGACACGCTGCGATTTCCAAATTTGTCGCGGTTTTGAAAATCGCAGCATGTCAATTATACCTACGATGGTGGTTTCCTTATAGATATAATGGAAACAGAAAGTCCGCAGAGGGAGTTTTGACAAAAGTAGGGACTGTCCCTCCACTTTGGAGGAGGTTAAAACCTGAAGCTTTCACAAATTTAGACTGCAAATTCCATATGTATTAATATAATACACAAACAATGGAGCTCTGAAAATGTATAAAGTCAGATCTGCTACATCTGTAGCTATTGTAACACAGACACAAGACATCATTTTATACTCTTTGCAACCATGCATTAAACAACTTAAGTGTGCCGCTAGCACTTCAATGGATACCTAATAGTAGTAATGATAAAGGTGCCTTATAAGGTGGGTGGAAAGCGAACAGCAACCATACACAATAAACAACCTACTATTCCAAAAAAGAAAAGGGTTAACCAGTAGTCAGTAAGCACATTCCTTTGAAAGGAAATGGGGGAAACAGAACAATAGGCCAGGATGGATGACGCATGAAGGGAGAAAGGAAATGAATGTGAAGAAAGGGCTTGTAGACATAGAAGAAGAAGAATACTATGAGAAGTCATCTGGAGAATATAAGTTATCCATAAAATATAATAATGAATGGGTGGGAGCCGCAGTATTAATGCACAGCTCATCGAATTTCTCTCCAGTGATAAAGTCATGTGTCAGAGGACAAGAAAATGTTGGCCCAGATGATGGTGACAGGAGTATCGGTGCTGATAAGAGATGTTTTATCAATGGACTTTACTGGAGAAACAAGCTAGTCATGAATGAGAGGAAATGCTTTAAATCAGCTTGTAGGAAGTGCAAAACACAGTCATCCATTTGTCGCTGCTTGTGCAAAGATCTGTAGTCATATACGGATGGAGCAGCTTTTATTACACAAAGAAGGATGCTGATAAGTGCAAAACAAGGCTCCTCTGTGATTGCAATAACATATTTGTAAACAGCCCACCATCTATGTCTAGTGCCCTCTCCTAGGTATCCATCTAGGGTCAGTATCGCCTCCATTTTTATACTTACTTGCACCAAAACTGTATTGCAAATATTAGATATATATATATATATATATATATATATATATATATATATGTATGTAGTGAGAAGGTGACAGGCAGAGTCACAGTTGGACAGTTGGACAGTTGGAATCACGGTATATCTCCCCCAGGTTTTTGACATATGTCTGGTCCAGGACGGGTCTTGAGTAGGCCTCAGCCCAGGAGTCCTGGCCTCATTACTAGTTCATAAAAGGCTACAGAGCGTACACTTCAGGGCAGATCCTGGGAGTGAGAGGAGGTGCCTGGGTCTGTCCTGATATATTGCGAATCTAGTGAGACCAAACTGTGCCATGTTGTTTGTTCGTGTGGCTGACAGAAAACCACACATATAGTTAGCTTTATCTTGTTTAGTTAGTGCTCGGATGAGCAGGGTTTCTTTTTGACGTTTTGTCTGAAGTTAAGGCTGTATTTTATTTTGCACCTGAACTGAAGGTTTATTCATTTTTGCTGTTTTTTATTTTTAAATAAACCTGTTTGCACCAGACTTTTGTGTCCCTGTCTCTGACTGGTTGGGTCTGCACCACTGCTGCTACCGAGCTACCTTCCCCACAATATATATAAATATACTGTATATATACTATTCAAACACTGTTCCTCTCACATCCACTCAATAAAACAAGGATCATATAAACCACTAAGCTGCAAAAAGTCCACTGATAGTTACAGATCTATCCACAGGATAGGTCATCAGTATGAAAATTTGATTTGGGGCCAGACAACTCCTTTAGTGAACAGCTGCCACCTGTCAATTTGGTTACAACACATACCAATAGGACAATGCATGAGACTGAGAAGGAGCTGCACAGATATGAAGGATTACTTAGATGAAGCAGAGTAACTGAATCATAAAGTTCATGATGCTGATAAGTTACAGATAACCAAAAGAGAGGTGGCAGACTCTTAACGAATGGGGTTGCTAGAGGACAGGGAGAAACGCCAGGAGGAGGACAATTGGGAAATACCCTTTATTACCCTATATACAGATGATGCAAGAGTTTAGAAAAGAATTAAGAAACAATGGAAAATTTTGAAGCGATAAGATCATTGGGGAACTCCGACCACCACAACCGAGGTTTGCCTGTAAAAAAGCAATTTGGTTGCTAATACAATACAAGAGGTGAAAGCTAGAAAACAAGCTGGTATAACCAGTAATTTCCTCCAATTCCCTGGTTTTTTTCCATGTAAGAAATGTAGAGGATGTCGAGCAACATGTGCAAAAATTCTAAAGTGCAAGATAGTATGTAAATTTAGAGAGCAAAAATTCTAAAGTGCAAGATAGTGAGTAAATTTAGAGTACACCATTAGAGTTCATGGTAATTGCCACACTAAGGGGGTGATATATTGTATCAAACACCCATACAATATAATGTATGTGGGTTGTACTGACGAGAAATATGTAGGTGAGTGAACATGCTTACAGTATAGCAAAACAGTTTGATGAACATCCACTATCTAAACACTATAAAGAAAAACATGGTGGCAGTATGGTAGTATTTGTGGTTTGGAGAAAGTGCACCCCACTTGGAGGGGAGGTAATTTTTATCTATAAGATGCCACAAGCAGAGAGCCAATGGATTTTTTAATCTGCCTTCTAACTCTCATTGGTTAACCATATTTAGTAATATAGATAGAAAACTAAGATATTAACCCGGCCACGGTTGTATAAGGAGCGAAAGCTAATCGCAAAATAGATTCACTAATGGAGATTTAAGGATCCAAAACTACATTTCCAATATTTTGTATAGGTGAGCAAAGAGAGAAAGCCGAATCCCCTCTGGGAGTTACAAGTCTATAGAACTCTCTGAGTCTTAGTCCTTACTACCGAATAGGTAGATAATTCACCAGTAGTGTGGCCTGTGAAGATGAGTATGCCTAACTAGTCTAACTACAGGCCCTTACTCAGTCCCAAGCAAAACATTGTAATGCAGTGCGTGCACGATTACTTCTCTTACTGATCCAGCTTTGTTGTGTACCTTTTAGCCTTGGCTGGAACCGCTGGAAGTGGGGCTCATCCAGAAAACATGTGATCTCACTGACAGGCTCACTTCTCAGCCGGGTCCTTGATAGCAATCTTCAACTTAGGATGCTGTCTGAACAAACTCTGGAACAGTCTCTGCTTTAGCACCCCCTTGTTACAGGTGCATCTCAATAAATTAGAATATCTTTGAAACGTTTATTTCTTTCAGTAATTAAATTACAAAAAGTGACTTCCTATATTTTCTAGATTCTTTACACACAGAGTGTTCTAATTCAAGTGTTTTATTTCGGTAAATGTTCATTAAGGATTATTGTAAATTCAGTGTGTCACCTGCCAAGGTTTCCTAAGCCTTTAAATGGTCTGGTTCAGTAGGACACACAATCATGGATGACGCTGATTATGAATTGTATTACTGAATCACTGAAATGAATGAACGTTTCAAAAATATTCTAATTTATTGAGATGCAGCTGTATATCTTTGATCCCTTAGGAATCCTTTTTCTCTCACTTCAGTCCTTCTTCTTCTAAAAGCTCAAAAGCACACTCCTAAGATGGCTGCCACACACACTCTGCTCCTTCTTGTACCACCTCTGCAGAACAGGGTCTCCACGTCACTACTCCAGGGAATTACAGAATTACAGTCCTTCCCATTTCTGAGGTAACAGTGACCTCTTGTGGTCAAACAAACAGATGTCAGTTTATAAAAAAAAAAATAAACTTATTTATAGAAACAGGTACATTCATAATATGAGGGCTGTTTCCCCATCTTACAAGTCCATACACAGTTATATTGGAAATATGCAGAACTGAAGCATTTACCAATGGGGGGGGGGGTGGACACTTCTGGCTGTATGGTTGTATCTCCCGTTTTATACAGCCTAGAAAAAGGGTATTGGTATGGTATTGCAAGTTGAACCTCTAGCTATAATAGAAACTGAGATATCACTAGTTAAAAACACAGTTGTGAATTTGAACTTAATATGCAGCAAGTCTAGGTGGTATAAAACCGGAGATACAGTCATTTGAAGTGACCATCCTGCTTAGGTAAATGTTTCCGCTCTACATGCTGCATTGAGTATGGGTGTGCAGGTAGAATCTCCCTGGCATTGCTTAGTTAGTGCATTGCTAATGGGAACGTTACAGCCTGTTTTCTATTAAAAGGAAGTATAATAGGTTAATAAAGTATATTACAAAAATGTTCAACCAACCCAACACAATAGCAAAAAAATAAATAAATAAAATGAGAGTTACACTTTAGTAATTAATCATTTATCTTGAAGCTGGAGTCGGAATTTGTAGCTTTTTTCCAACACCGAATGTGTTCTGTCAGGCATATTGTCAGCCTAGACCACATTTTCATCCATAGGTAGAATTCAGTTTCTAGATGAACCAGCTAATGGCACTAAATAAGCTTACTGTATTTGACCTTAGTTTACAGTGAAAAAAAATATACGGTGCAATGTCATACTAAACATGAAAGCACAAGGGATACGCAGTCAGGACGGCTTGACCTTGTAACCAGGGATGTTATAATGTCAAACTGCCATTGGGCTGAGGCTGTAATATGGGAGTTTTGCAACAAAATTTGTGATGTGAATTATTAAAATGTTTTAAAGGTTTGTCTCTTCTAAACTAAATGACCATTTATCATAGAAGCTTTCTAACTACATTGTTGTTTCGACATCTAGGTTTAAAGGGGCCATCTACCTGCATATGGTCTACTTTGTAGCAGTGCTGCAGCATACTGCAACTTCAGTACATTCAGATGAACAAGACAAATCTTCTACAATGTAGATGGCATAAATGTAAATACAGCAAATCCCATCCACACACTGCTGAAAAATACGCGCAGCGGATACACTGCGATTTCCGAAACCTCTGTGGACTTTCTGTGAAAAGCCCTGCGGGAAAAACCTTGATGCATTGCTGCATGGACTGTTTTTCCTGCAGTGCTTTTTTGCTGCAACCCGCAACAAGGGGCCTTAGCTATAAACAGCTGATTGTAGATGGTGCCAGGAGCTGGATCCCCAGTCATCAATATTGTCATCTCAAAAAAGTCTGGCTCCGATAGCAGTCCACCAGTTAAGTATCCCTGCACTATGGAGAGGGCTGTGTTTCTCGCATAGTCCTCGACATTTCAGGATGATATACACAATATATTCATTACCTTCAACTACCTCTCTCTGACAGATCGGTGTGGGGCAGGGAGGGAGAGACGTGCAGCTGCACACCTTTCTGTATGATCAGGTAAAGCACTATGCCATTATAGCAGGTTTTCCCATGAACATAAACAAATTTAAATTTGTAGACAATTAAAAGTTAATCATTTTAGCAAATATAATTAAAATTTTCTCATCCATGTAGTGTCCCTGCCTGATAACCTCTGCACGATAAGAAAATCATGGTCAGACCATAGAAAGTTCCTGAATTTCTGATCATATCCATTACCAACCAATCAAGACAACAGACTGTCACCACTAAGATGGTTAGAGAGAATCTTTAAAACTCTGCAAAATTTAGAATTATTTATATTTGCAAAAATGTTTCACTTTTAATTGTCTATGAAAATTAAATATGGTTATTTTAATGGAAAACCCCTTTAAAAAAGCAGTCAGGGAGTCTGGCAATGCAGGATCCCCCTGACTTTGGATTATTACAATTTTATATTATATTAGAGTCATAATGCTCCTTTGGTACATTCCAAAACCGATACTAAGCTTATGCTTTCTGACAGATCTTCTTCACTGATCACTGGTTTGGATATTTATATACAAAGAAACTTTAAAGGTAACCTGTCATATAAAAAGTGCTATAGGCAGCATGTTATAGAGCAGACAGCAGCTGAGCAGATTGATATATACACACGTGGACAAAATTGTTGGTACCCCTCATTTAATGAAAGAAAAACCCACAATGGCTACAGAAATAACTTAAAAAAACCAGCCTGAAATTTGCCAAACTACATATTGGCAAGCCACAAATCTTCTAGGAGAATGTCCTATGGACAGATGTGACAAAAATCTAAATTTTTGGCAAGGCACATCAGCTCTATGTTCACAGACGGAAAAATGAAGCATATCTTGAAAAGAACACTGTCCCTACTGTGAAACATGGAGGAGGCTCTGTTATGTTCTGGGGCTGCTTTGCTGCATCTGGCGCAGGATGTCTTGAATCTGTGCAGGGTACAATGAAAACTTAAGACTATCAAGGGATTCTAGAGAGAAATGTGCTGCCCAGTGTCAGAAAGCTTGGTCTCAGTTGCAGGTCATGGGTCTTGCAACAGGATAATGACCCAAAACACACAGCTAAAAACACCCAAGAATGGCTAAGAGGAAAACATTGGACTATTCTGAAGTGGCCTTCTATGAGCCCTGACCTAAATCCTATTGAGCATCTTTGGAAGGAGCTGAAACATGCCGTCTGGAAAAGGCACCCTTCAAACCTGAGACAACTGGAGCAGTTTGCTCATGAGGAGTAGCCAAAATACCTGCTGAGAGGTGCAGAAGTCTCATTGACAGTTACAGGAATCGTTTGATTGCAGGGATTGCCTCAAAAGGTTGTGCAACAAAATATTAAGTTAAGGGAACCATCATTTCTGTCCAGGCCTGTTTCATGAGTTTTCTTTTTAAAAAAAATTCCGTTGAAGCATGGTTGAAAAGCAATGTCAGACTTTCATTTGTTCATTTTCCTAGAATTTTTATATATTATTACTTTTGTCAGATTCAAGTTATTTCTGTGATCATTGTGGGTTTTTCTTTCATTAAACGAGGGGTACCAACAATTTTGTCCACGTGTGTAGATTTGTGGTAAGAGGTTCGGTATAACTTGTCACTTATTTTTTTTACCTCTGCTCTTTCTTTATAGAAAGATCACTTAGGCGGTCATATCAGTGAGTGACAGCCTCCCCTCTACAACTGTGCATACAGAAATAGCTGTCAATCACTCACATAACCACCTCCTGCAGAAATTTCCATGGATACATGACAGGTTATACTGAATCTTTCCCCACAACATTATATATCAATCTGCTCTGCTTATCCTGCCCTATAAGTTGCAGCCTGCAGATTGGACAGCATGTTACATGTGACAGATTTCCTTTAAGTAGGCAAGACCCTTGGTCACTGGGTATTAGACATGATAGAATTGATGATGTCGCATTCAAGATCCAAAATAAGTGATGGTGATTCATATATTGTATAGTTGAAATAGAGGACAACTTATGAAGATTTACTCAGGTGGACATTGTTTGAAGAAGTAGGGTTTTAGTTTTCTACACACAAAAAGGAGCTGATTCTAATGTGAGTGGGAGTAACACAGCATACAATGGCTGAATGAAGAAAAGATCAAAAGAAGAGAAACATGACTTCCACCCATGAGTCTTCAAAGAGCTAAGTTCAGTTATTACAATTCCTAATATTTAATGACTATCTCTAATAAGTATTAGCACCAAAGCAAATGTGGTACCTGTTTCCAAAAGAGTATCTAGATCTTCCCCAGGTATTCATACATCTGTTAACATTATAGAAAATCTATTTTGGGGTTCTTAAGGTCGCCCACAAACACTGGTGTCCCAGACTTCCAGTGTTTCACTTTAGTGTAAATGAATTTCATCCACATATCATTGGAGTCTGTGCAATGAAAGTCATCGACATTTCACTTACACAAAAGTTAACCATTGGGGGTTGGAGATGGGATACAGCCAGTGGTGAACCTAGCCTCTTTGCTGCCTGAGGCGGACTATAGAAAGACGCCCCCCCCCCCAAAAAAAAAAAAAAAAATTGAGTTTCCATGCTACTAGCTTCACACCCTGTTATCGTCACACAATATACACAATACACAAAGTTATGAAACAGTTTTTAAGAATTCTTCTTACTGCATTACTTCAGTATCAGATCAACAACACGGCATTAACAATGAAAATAACTTCACACATCTTCTGCTTGGTGGATGGACGAGCCCACGTGGCTCTCTATAATAGGAGCGCCGCAGATAGCTGAGTACTGGACTTTGGTTATCTTTGGCACTCCCATTGAAGTGAATGAGTGCCACGTGGGTTCGTCCATCCACCAAGTTACACACCTATATTCAGCTGCGGTCAGGCTGCATTCCCACCTAGTGGGGGGGAAAAAACCCAATTCTCAGGCTCAGTGGGGGTCTCAGCAGACAAACCCCCATCACTCAGGTATTTATCCTCTATCATTTAGGTGAATACAGGGCAGTAACATTTTGTGACTTACAGGTGATGTCTCTGACTAATCCTTCACATTTCCCTTCTCTTCCCTTTGGACCGCCAAGACCACTTCTTCCAGCTGTGACTTGTCTCTGTAAAGTTTACAACACAGACATCTTTGGCTCCTCACTTTTCCAGGCATCCAATCCACATTGTCCTCACCTGCACACCCATCCTGCTGCTACCGCCAATTAGAAAATATATGATATAACCCCCCATAATGAATAACTCCCAAGTGCATCTTTATATTAATAATGTCCGTGTGTACCCTGTATAAATAGTGCCCCTTATTAATAATGTCCTAGGTGTTAACTAATTAAAAGGTTTTCCAGGTCATTAAAAAACTAATCAGTGGGGCTCAAAAATCCAGGACCCCTACTGATCAGCTGTTTGAATGGTACCTGTGTAAGCGCCATGATCGCTTCTCTGTTTACATAGTGTCATTCACCTCATAGCGGCCATGTAATGTAACTACAGCCTCGTCCTATGCAAGTCTATGTGATAAGGCTGTAATTACATGACACGGTCACTATAAACAGACAGTGTATGATATAACGTGGTATGGTATGACGTCACCAGAGGGCCCAAGCCTTCTCGGAGTAACATCGGATCGCAGAAGAGGTGAGTAGCATTGGTTTTTATGTTCCCTCACATCCCCTGTGTCTCCGATTATTATACTCTGGGGTCTTTCCAGACCCCAGAGTATAATAATAGTAGTATTTGAGGTCTGCGGCTGCTCACAGCGGCATCCACTTTCCCTTCTGTGTCCCATAGCAGAAGGGGAAGCGGAGGCGTCCACGAGCAGATGTGGGATAGGTAAATAAATAGGCCATTACCTGCTGGGGATACTCCAGCAGGTTACGGCCTATTTATATATATAAAAAAAAGTTCTCCTCACCTGCCTGCAATCCCTTGATGGAGCCACCGCCGCCTCCTCTTTTTGTCCTCGACGTCTGTGTCTCAGCGTAGGAGGCGCGATGACGTCATTGTATCGCCGCCTGCTCTGACATGCGGACGTCTCGTAAGCCAGCCCAGGACAGGCACCTCTAATTAAATAATTGGTGTATCTGACATTAATCTACTTGTTTACTGATGAGTGGCATGCAACCCTGGATGGTATAGATGTATGGAGTAGTGGATGGTTGGTGGATGGCCGCCATGTCCAGCCAAGGCTGCAACCTGAGCAAGGAGTCATGTTTTGGGCTAGAATCATGGGGAGAATGCTGGTAGACCCCTTGAATTTCCCTGAAGGTGTAAAAATGACCTCTGCAAAGTTTATAGAGTTGTTTCTGACTGACCACTTTCTTCCTTGGTATGAAAAGAAGAACCGCGCCATAGCAAAATCATCTTCATGCATGACAATGCACAATATCATGCAGAAAAAAATACCTCTGAGTCATTGGCTGCTATGGATATTAAAGGAGAGAAACTCATTACGTGACCACCATCCTCCCCTGACCTCAACCCTATTGAGAACCTTTGGAGTATCCTCAAGCAAAATATCTATGAGGATGGGAATAAGTTCACATCAAAACAGCAGCTCTGGGAGGCTATTCTGAAATCCTGCAAAGAAATTCAAGCAGAAATTATCCAAAAACCTACAAGTTCAATGGATGCAAGAATTGTGAAGGTGACATCAACAAAAGGCTCTAATGTTAACATGTAACTTGGCCTGTTAAGATGTTTTAGATTGAAATAGCTTTTGATTTAAGTAAATGTGACCTCTTAAAACTGCAAATTCAACAAATGACCATTTTCAGATCTTTAAAACCTATAAAATGTTTAGAAACTTTGTTGTGCATAATATTGGACAGTGGATTTTAATTTGGGGGGGGAAAAAACTTATCATTGGGAGGTTTGTCCAATAAAATGTTGAAGATTTGAACATTAAACTGACTGTTATTGGCATCATTTGCAGGAAAATCAGAGAAAAATATAATTTGCATAATAATTTGGAACATGCTGTACAAATCATAGGTTTTATGTACAGACAAAATTAAACATTACAGTGTAATAAATCCATTCACACCATAGGAGTGAGGGCCCCACTTGCAAGAGCTTACAATCTATGAGGTAGACAGAGTATCACCAGAGGTACTTTTACAGTGGACCAGAACATCCAAGGCATCACGTCCTGTGGGATAATTTTGAGGGGAAGGGACGTGAACAGATAGGGGTTAGTTTTAGGGAGAGTAACTGCAGAAGTGTTTAGAATTGGAAATGTGATAGACCTGCCTTAAGAGATGTGTCTTTAGGATGCGCTTGAAGCTGTACAAATTGGGTGTTAATCTGATTGTCAAGGGTAGAGCATTCCAGAGAATTGGTGCAACTCAGGAGAAATCTTGGAGATGGGAGTGTGGCCCTACTCATTTTGAGAGAAAATGAATTGTGGTGTTGGATTTTAACATGCCTGATCCTTTTGTTCACAGGGAAGAAATTAATAAAGTAATACTGTATATATGAATGCCCCAAATCAAAGGGCAAGCTAAGGCTGGAAACAGTGGATGTTTTCACTGAGCTCCATCTTACAACCAAATGTTCTATTGCTGTTTTACTGTAGAAAATAAAATGAAACAGTATTTTCACAACTGGCCAAGAAATGTTTTTGGCTAAGCTTTCACTGTGTGGGTTTAGGATTTGTGGTAACGTTAGATGGCCACACTACAGCTATGAATTCCTAACTTACCTGTGAAAGGAAATAAAACCATACACAGAATATGCAGAAACACCATGAATCTTATCCCTAAGTCAAAACAGGAAAGAACCTGAATATGTAGAAAGTGAATACAAATTATTAACTATAACAGTACTGGGAGCAATAAAGTAAAAATATGTCAATACTACATGAAATACTATTGAATAAAAATAAAGTATGTTTTCAAAAAGATCATTTGATATAGTAGTCAAACCCCCCATGGTAGGAAGGCCCTAGAGGCGTTATCACAATGTAGACACTGTACTTTTATTGGGCCTGGATAAAGCTGGTCATGTACATTAGTTTAATGTTAGGACCAACTGATGTGTATGGTGGCCTTCCGGAACAAGAAAGACCAGACAGTTGAATTTTAACATGCCCAGTCCATTTGTTCTGGTAATAGCTTGTATTATGGGATTGGGAGGAAGAGTTTTCAGCAAAACAAGCATCTGGCCAATTGTGAGGTGTATGAATAGCTTAAGGCCAGATAGTTACTGTCAAAAATCCTCCATTTCATGATTTTGATCGCCAACTAAATTGAAAATTTAATATTTTCTATTTTTGGGGTAAAACTGGCCTACGCAGACATAATTATTCACAAATCATATCTTGAATCATAATGCTATGTTCACAACTGCCTTTTGATTTCGAAGGACCAGAAGAATGAACAAAAGGACAACAACGGACCCCAAAAATAACAGACTCAAACAGAGCCTGAGGAGCCCCATTCACCAATGGACCCATTCACCAACAGAATTGGTTCTTTTGATTGTACGTCGGTTGTCCATTTTTTCAACTGAAGCTGTTGGATGAAAAACTCAGGCTTGCAGCACTTTTTGTCTGGTGATTTCTGTTTGATTGGACAGCCAGTGCAGATGTGAACGTAGTCTTAGAAGTAGATGACATAGCCTGCCTGCGTGAGAGGCATAACTACCCCACCAATGCAAATCATTCGTCTTTTGCAGCAGTTTTATCACTCTCTGCTATACCATTACTGATCCATAAATATACTAAACCTATCTACATATTTCAAGAATTTTAAGTCAAGAATGAAGCAAAAAGGGAGAATTGGCCATCAAGTCCTTTGACATAGGGAAAAACATATTAGAGAAAAGATTGTGTGAATTTTTGGATATGGTCACTTGGGAAGTACAACTGATCCCAAGCCTTATATGTGGCCACTTAAACTATCTGCTCAAACAAACCTTTGTATTTACCTAGAGGGAACATGGTGGATTATTCTGCTAAACTAGCAGTATTGCAGAATATACTAACATTTAGAAGATAGACAGCCTTGTATGAAACATGGTCATTTTTCTGTGTTTATTGCTTGGATGTACTAACTCTAAGCCTGTCACAATAACCTTTGGTTTTCTTCATTCTTGAACCATGTGAATCCATTTTGGAAGATATCCTTGTCCACTTACTCATTCAGCTGTTGCATAGAGTAGGATTGACTTCAGAGGAGTAAAAGCCTGAAGTAAAGCATGGTCTATGGAGGCAGCTGGAAAAAGCTCACCAAAACATAAACGTTACATTAACTATTTGAGGCATCACAAGTAAGAATGCATTAGTGAATTTTTTTTTTCAGAAAACAACAACTATGAAACCTATTCCGACTGCTATTTATAAAGCTAAAGCCTGCAATTACTGGAGGGAGCTATGTTCTCTGCCATCATGATGTGGTTGTCCATTCACAAATCTTAATTCCTACAGTGCACTCAATGCATTACCATAATGACATGAAAGAAAATTCTTTAGCCGCCATACAAAAAAAAAAAAATCTACGTCTACATCTACTATAAAAGCATAGGCGCAACTGCCACGACCATTGTAGAAGCCAGAGGGTCCAGAGGATCATGGGGGGCCATTCAGATGCAGGAACTATTACGCTCAAATACTTGGGTTCTCCTGATCCTCTTGACCCTCTGGTTTCTACAATGTTTGTGGATGCCATAGGGTCCAGAGTATCATGGGGGGCCATTCAGATGCAGGAACTAGTTTGCTCAAATACTTGAGTTCTCCTTTGTGCAGAAGATCTGATATATGACACTCTTAGGCCTTCAAGCTTGTTGACTTGTCAGAAGCTCTGTTAGGAATCACCATAGCAAATTCCATCAAAAATGTATTCTGCATGCTGTGCTGTTTGTTTCTAGGAAAAATGATGGACAGTCCATCCATATGGACTTTTAATGGACAATCAATAAAATTTTCACAGTTTTACTAAGAAGTAACTAGATATTTGTTTTCCTAAGTTGAAAGTTTGTGGATTGCCACCGCCTTCAGTCATATGTATAGGATCCGGAATAGCCATCAGTTTAATTATTCTGCTCATATGGAGCAGTACAGTACAATAGAATTGACCATTGAAAGACTTATCCATCTTTTGGATACTGAGTAGGTTTTTGTGGGACCGAAGTCACACTTGGAAGAGTATTTTGGATATATCCGCACTCCTCTGTTGGATTCCTCCAAAGAAGTCTTCAAAAAGCAGGTCCAAGTTAAAAGGTAAGCTTTTATTGGATCAGAATACAGGTTACGCTTTTTGCAGTGTAAACCCCTTCATCAGAGCTCTCTGACATGTACAGTATATATATTTTGACAAACAGTAATATGTCTGTTGTACTTTGCACTGTAGGAATGTCTTGTATCTAATAAGTCTCTCTTAATATTTGCTGTTTTATTGAAAAGTCACTAAACATTAAGGGAGAAGTAAATCATAGAAATCCTAAAATGAATCACTGCGCTTACATATTCTCAACATTACGAAAGTTAGTAGCTGATAGAACAGAAACCACAGGATTGTGCCTGTCTCCTATTAAGAATGAACCTGCCACTCCCAGTCAAGTTTTTATTCCTTAGTCATTTCCAGGGAAGGTTCAGTGGTCAGGATTTCATTATACTACAAGAAACCCTGTAGCAATTATATCTTATGCAATGAAATCTTACAAATATGTTGAGAGGTTGAAGCAAATAAATGTCCTTAAAAAGTTTTATACATTTGCCCTAGACCATAGACAAGAGTGGCGCTGTTTACAGGAAAAAAAACCTCACCCTTTTCTATAATCCCAAACAGAAGTATTGTTCATCCCCCATACAGTTTGCATTTATTGGCCGCACTTTGAGAATAATGAACGATCTTTAGGGGGGGAGCCCCCGGTAAGTTGTTCGAAGAAGCTACAACGTCCAGGTGAACACTGCAACCTCTTCACTGAACACCAAGCACAGCACCATACATTGTGTAAAGGCTGTGCTGGACAGTTGTGTCCCATTCACTCAAATGGGACTTAATTGCAAACATGCCAAGTGAAAAATTGAATGTGACATCACTGGTCTGTGAAGCAGAAGCATTTCTTGCCTAAGCACTGCTGCCATTTTAAGAAAGCTGATTTGTTGGGGTCCAAGGTCATCAATATTGATAGGGGTTGTCCAGGAAGTCTGTTTAGACTTATTTGCTCCAGGGTTTTTAGATACTGTACCTAGGGGCTCCAGGTCACGTGATCGGAACCAGTACCCAGCCCCCGGGTTGCTCTGCCTCCCCCCTCCTCTCCCATGTCCACAGGTAAGTTACCTGTGCTATGGGTGCTGGCAGAATACAGTAGGAAGTGGAGCAACGCAGGGCCAGGGATTGGTTATGATTACGTGACTCGATATTGGAATGAGCCCAGAACCGTTAAGTACAACATCAGGGGAGTAACTTGAGGGGTTGCAGAAGGTACGGTTGCCTAGGAGCCTTAGTGGGTCCATAATGTGTTTCTTCTCAATATGAGGAGACCAGTACAGTAAACAACACAGTTGTTAGGGCCTGCTACAGATTTTGCATTGGGGCCCATGAGCATCATGTTACACCGCTGTAAAGCATCTAAAAAAAACAGAGCGCGTTAGTCTAAAAAGACTCCCTGAAGAACCACTTTACCTCCTGGTACAGTATATACCTTTAAGTTAAAAATTAACAAAACAGATTTCACAAGATATAACTCACTTGTTTTTCTGAGAAATTAAGACATTGCGATGCCACAGGTTGGCAACATTGCTTAAAATGCCACTTAGATCTAACCAAGATAGAAAAAAGGAAGGTCCAGAGTAATAACTGGTACAGGTACAGTTATGGCCGTAAGTGTTGGCACTCCTGAAATATTTCCAGAAAATGAAGTATTTCTCCTAAATTATTGCAATTATGACATGTTTTTTTATACACATATTTATTTCCTTTGCGTGTATAGGAACAACACAAAAAAACTGAGAAAAAAAGGCAAATTGGACATAATTTCACACAAAACTCCAAAAATGGGCCGGACAAAATTATTGACACCTTTTCAAATTTGTGGGTAAATAACTTTGTTTCAAGCATGTCATGCTCATTCAAACTCACCTGTGGCAAGCAACAGGTGTGGGCAATATAAAAATCACACCTGAAACCAGAGAAAGGAGAGAAGTTGACTCAATCTTTGCATTGTGTGTCTGTGTGCGCCACACTAAGCCTGGAGAACAGAAAGAGAAGAAGAGAACTGTCTGAGGACTTGAGACTCAAAATTGTGGAAAAATATCAACAATCCCAAGGTTACAGGTCCATCTCCAGAGAGCTTGATGTTCCTTTGTCCTCTGTGTGCAAGATAATCAAGAAGTTTACAACCCATGGCACTGTAGCTAATCTCCCTGGACGTGCACGGAAGAGAAAAATTGATGAAAGGTGCATCAGTGTCAGCGCCAACTATCCGTCGACATTTGAATGAAATGAAACGCTATGGCAGGAGACCCAGGAGGACCCCACTGCTGACACAGAGACAGAAAAACACTAGTCTGCAGTTTGACAAAATGTATGTGAGTAAGCTAAAACCCTTCTGGGAAAACATCTTGTGGACAGATGAGACCAAGATAGAGCTTTCTGGTAGAGCACATCATTCTACTATTTACTGAAAATGGAATGAGGCCTACAAAGAAAAGAACACAGTATCAACAGTCAAATATGGTGGAGGTTCAAAGATGTTTTGGGGTTGTTTTGCTGCCTCTGGCACTGGATGCCTTGACTGTGTGCAAGGATTCTTGAAATCTGAAGATTTCCAAAGGATTTGGGGGTCTCAATGTAGGGCCCAGTGTCCGAAAACTGAATTTATGTCCTAGGTCATGGGTCTTCCAGCAGGACAATGACCCCAAACATACTTCAAAAAGCACCCAGTAATGGATGGAAACAAAGCGCTGGAGAGTTCTGAAGTCGGATCTAAATCCCATTGAACATCTTTGGAGAGATTTTAAAATTGCTGTTGGGAGAAGAGAAGGCGCCCTTCAAATATGAGAGACCTGGAGCAGTTCGCTAAAGAAGAGGGGGCGAAAACTCCAGTTGAGAAGTGTAAGAAGCTTATTGATGGTTATAGGAAGTGATTGATTTCAGCTAATTTTCCAAAGAGTGTGCAACCAAATATTAAGTTGAAGGTGCCAGTCATTTTGCCCTGCCCATTTTTTTGAGTTTTGCATGGAATTATATCATTTTTAGCTTTTTTTCTCTGTTTGTTTTTTGGAAAAATTTCAGGAGTGCCAACACTTACTGCCATGATTGTATGTATATCAGATGCCAGGAGATACATTTGTCTTTGTTTGTAGCTTCACAAACAGACTTCTTTAGGCCTTAAAGGGAATGCCCTGTTCGAAATATATGTTAATGATATAGTGGGGAAAAAAAAGTATTTAGTCAGCCACCAATTATGCAAGTTCTCCCACTAAAAAAGATGAGGCTGGCCTGTAATTGTCATCATAGGTAGACCTCAACTATGAGAGACAAAATGAGAAAACAAATCCAGAAAATCACATTGTCTGATTTTTTAAGAATTTATTTGCAAATTATGGTGGAAAATAAGTATTTGGTCAATAACAAAAGTTCATCTCAATACTTTGTTAAACGTTTTCTGTAGGTCTTCACAAGGTATCTCCACTGTATCTCTGAATGCAAGCAAGATGGGGCAGAGCCCTGGTACCAAGGCGGTCTCTAATGAAGACTCCAACGCAGATGTGAACAATTTTTATAATTTTGTAAATGTTCATTTATCTGAAATAACTGTGCAATTGTTGGAGAAACATTTCAGATCATTGAAGTCCACAGTTAGTAAACAGCCCATTAGATTTTTTTTTAACTTTTTTTTTTTTCTTTCCTTTTTGTATATTTGAAACAATTGAGTGGTGTATCATTATAAATATCCAGATGACAATTTTTGCAAATAATAAATAAAATAATAAATATACAGCATTTCTTAGGAATAAGTCCAGCATTTGTCACTTAGCCCGTTTCCAAAAATAATTATAATTCCACATGTCACATATTATTATCCAAATTGTATTCCAGAAAACCCACATTCACTCTTCACAGTGGAACGGATGGGTAGAAAATCTAATTCTGCTGTTCTTTGTAATTATTTTGCTAAAGAAAGTTTTACAATCCTGCAATAAGTAGTTGTGGTTACTTGAAGCTGGCAGGAATCTGAAATGTTCCCTTATTATTACAGTGTTGGTGAAATGAGAAATGACATCTGTTGCCTCCTCGGCAGATTACTCATTGGAGTCACTTACAGTGCACAGAAAGCAATTTAATAAATTAAGCATAAAATATTCCTGCATATTATGTGTTTACAGTTTTTGTAGATATTTTTGTGGCTTTAATGCACAGTCAGTATGCAGGAAATATATTTTATGATTTTATGTTTTTAGTTCAGTATCCAAGTAACATTATACTGCTTATTTGTTTAATTATATTGCTCTTTTGGTTTACTTTTAAATGGAATTGGAAAAGTTTTACAGATTTGGTACCTTATCAAGAGTAAGGATATGGACAGATTTAGTCTAATACTTAAAGGGGTTGTCCGGGATAAAATTATATTTCTACTCTATGTTAAACACCCCCCCCCCTCCACGTCTACTTTCTAAATGACTTAGTTTACAAAAAATCTATATTTACCTAGATCGCCGGGGCACTTTTTCAGATTTTCCGGTGACGTTCCGTTTCCCTGTTTCCACTTAGGCGTTAATTAGGGAGGTCTAGTAGTAGGAGGGCTAGCTAGGGAAACTGGGAGGGGATGAGAGAGGGAGATGGTGTGAGTCAGCTCTGAGTGAAGCGCAAGGCATCATGGTAGTTGTAGGAAAACAGAACAGGAAACTACCCATGTAAACAAATGTAGAAGATGCCAGGAGCTCCCAGAGAAACCCAGAAATCACTTAAAACACTGCTAAGTGTTTGGTTGCACTTATTAACCTTTTTTTGAAAAATGATTTTTTTTTTTTTGTCCATAAAGCCCTTTAATAAGCACTACTGAGGGTATGAAGAAAATTTGATTTTTTTTTAAAGTGACACTTCAAGTAATGTACCTAATCCCCTAATACATATATAACTCACCAAGTATTACCTTATTACCTTATTGCTTTCTATCTGGAAATGAATGAGATCCTTCTTCTTAGTTGGGCCATGTTATGTCTTTGTGACCTACAGGGAATAACACCCCTTTCTGTGCTCTGCAAAAGTTGCAACCTTACTTGCTGTAAAATGAAATTGCATGGGCTGTTCCACTCAGACTCTCCACAGTAGGGGCACAATCCCTTGCTCCTGTTACTGATGATGGTTAGACAGCTTCTGTCACACAGTTATAATGATCAAGATGACAGCTCAGCCCCCTGATTCTATACAGTACTTGTGATCTCTTAGGTTATTGAGAATATAGAGATAAAAATAATTACAGTGTTCCCCCAGTAGGCAGAGATGGTAATATCTCTAGCTGCCCATGTGATGGTCTACTGCGGCATCATGGGACAGATAGCACACAGAAAGAGCAATCTAAAACTCAAGAGTATCTGATCAGAGCAGACAGGATGGTGATCTGCACGAATATGACTACAATACAGAAGTGAAGCGTGTAAAAGACAATGAAGTGAAGGGTGCAAAAAAACAAAGTGTTTTCGCTGGATGGCTTCTTAAAGACCACTTATCAGGCAGCAGATGTATTTTAATGTCCATGTTGAGGCATAATGCCCTGTATAATGCCTGTATCAATTGTACTGAACCAAAGGTATGGCTATCTAATTCTGGGTGAGTAGAACCATTGAAGGTCCAGGTATTCTGGCCATAATAATGACCCTAAAATTCTCCAGTATTACCCGATGGTCCCTCTGTTTCATCTGGAGGTAAATGTGCATCCATATCCTTTCCACTGTATGCTTAATAAAGTAACTGTACCATAAGGGAAATTTAGTGACTTGGAAATTTTCTTGCATCCATCCCTTGACTGATACTTTTCAATCAGCTTGTCACATAAATGTTTGTTCTATATTGTCTTCATTGTGTACTAGCACTAGTGTACTAGTACATAGCAATTCAACCACCATGTAATGAAATTCCGCAATAACTTAAAACATTTTCTCTCTGTTCATGTCGTCGTAATTGGACTAATTATGTGACTAATTATGTAACTGGCTGTTTTTCATAGCAAAGGATTAATTAAAGAGGTTTTCAAGACAAATAATAGAGATTACCTATCCTTAGGATAGGACATCAATATCAGATCGGCATGAGTCCATCACCCAGGACCCCGCTGATCAGCTGTTCTTACCAGCAACTATACCAAGAACAGAGCTGGAAGCGGATAATTCTGTTCTCCATGTAGTGGCCATGTTGAGTTACAGCAGCTCAGCTCCCATCCCCTTGTATAGGAGTTAAACTGCATGTTCAGGGCTAAATACCATTATTCCAGAATTTTTAATGCAAACTATAATATCAGTTCAAGATTATGGCCACCTACATAGCCATGTACAGGAATATAAATAAAAAATCTGCAATCTCAAATTAAAAACAGATTGGAAAAAAAGTGATAAATTTCACTTTCTGATTTTATTAGAGATGGGCGAACCGCTTTGGCACGAGCCAGATTCAAACCGACTACCCCAAATTGTTTGGTTTTTAATGAAACTGAACAATTTGGGATTCGATCTAATAAAATGGCCAGCGTGACATTCTGTCAGCCTCCAGCACCTACCGACATTGATCCCGTTCATAACTTGGTTGCAAGTGGCGGACCATAGAATTGTATATGTCACTCTCCACCGCTCCTGCATTAGTTTGCAGAGTGTAGTGTGATACTATAGAGGAGGCAGAGAGGTATACAGTCAATCCGTTCGCTACCAAATTATGGATTGGACCTTTATGTGCCGGTGCCGGAGGCTGACAGAATGGGGGTGGTGCGATCATCAGTTATAAAGCACAAAGCTGTAAAATTGCAGTACCAGTGAGTTATGGCACACGTGCAACTCTAAGTACGCATGTCGGGGGTTGCTGACTCCTGAATTAGACAATGGATTAGTCCTCTATCTATCTATCTAATTGAGGGGTACCAACAATTTTGTCCACGTGTGTATATATATATATATATATATATATATATATATACAGTATATATATATAAAATGCTCAAAATAGTCATAAAATAGGAGTCAAGCCATTCATTTCAGAAGTTTCTTTCCCCCCAGCAGTACACAATAAGTGGAATGAAATGTTGTTATGGCAAGCATGGCTTTCCTCTATACCCAAGTGTTGCTGCGTCCAATATTTGGCCACTTGTTGACCTGGAACTTGCAGCTTTTACTAGATACAATACAGTCAGATATTTGGTTAAATAGATACAATGCAAGCTATTTTGCTACAAAACATGCTTCAGGCCGGGGCCCCATGTGGTGTAAACAACGCGGTTCACCCGTGGCGGGAACGCCGCAGATAAAAACGCGGCGTTTTACAATCACAGCAAAGTGGATGGGATTTTAGCAAATCCCATCCCCACTTTGCGGGAAAATATTCAGAGCGGATACTCAGCAATTTCCAAAACTGTTGCGGTTTTGGAAATCGCAGCATGTCAATTATATCTACGTAAACGCCGGTTGCCGCTGCATCTTTTCCTGCAGCAATTTTTTGCTGTGGGACATCATGTGAGGCCTTAGCCACAAAAGGAAATTTACAAGATAGACATATGATAATAGCATATCTGAGTACATCCTGCAGCATGGTAAAGTATAGAGGCCAACTTCAGTACAGACCTAATTTCTCTGATGATAAAAAAACAGCCCTGTATAACCTACACAATAAGGCTGTATCAACGGGTCCATGGGAGTGTGGGCCCATAGAAAATAATGGGTCAGTATATTAGCTTTTAAAATCATGGCTAGCGCACTGACAAAGCATGCATGTGTGAACATGGACACTAACAGGTGTATTCAGGGTTGGACTAGCCCAGAAGATCACCAGATGATTCTCTGGTGGACCCAAACATTGACGGTATGGCCCTCAAAGGTCCAGCAGAACATCCCACTTAGAGCTGACTCTGGAGACAATCATTCATCACAAGGGTCTGTTTCTAGTAGGATGCATTATATATACAGTTGTGCTAAAAAGTTTACATACCCCGGCAGATTTTTTGGTTTTTTTGCCTTTTTTCAGAGAATATGAATGATAACACAAAAACTTTTTCTCCACTCATGGTTAGTAGTTGGTTGAAGCCATTTATTGTCAAACTTCTGTGTTTTCTTTTTTTAAATCATAATGACAACCAAAAACATCAAAATGACCCTGTTCAAAAGTTCACATACCCTGGTGATTTGGGCCTGATAATATGCCCAGAACCAAACCACGGTCAGGTAGACCAACCAAAATATCGGCCACAACTGCCCGGAAAATTGTTCGGGATGAAAAGAAAAACCCACACATAATATCAGCTGAAATACAGGACTCTTTGAAAACTATCGGTGTGGATGTTTCAAGGTGCACAATAAGGAGGCACTTGAAGAAAAATGGGCTGCATGGCCGAGTTGCCAGAACAAAGCCATAACTGCACAAATGCCACAAAGAATTTCACCTTCAATACGCCAAACAGCACAGAGACAAGCCTCAAAACTTCTGGAACAAGGTAATTTGGAGTGATAGACAAAAATCATACTTTTTGGCCACAATCATAAACGTTACATTTGGAGAGGTGTCAACAAGGCCTATGATGAAAGGAACACCATTCCTACTGTAAAGCACGGAGGTGGATCACTGATGATGTGGGGATGTGTGAGCTTCAAAGGCTCAGGAAACTTGGTCAAAGTTAAAGGAAAGATGAATTCAGCACGTTATCAGCAAATACTGGAGGCAAATTTGCACTTAGCCAGGAAGCTGCGCATGGGACGTACGTGGACGTTCCAACATGACAACAATCAAAAACACAAGGCCAAGTCGACCTATCATTGGCTACAGCAGAAGAAAGTGAAGGTTCTGGAGTGGCCATCTCAGTCTCCTGACCTCAATATCATTGAGCCACTCTGGGGAGATCTCAAGCGCGCAGTACATGCAAGACAGACCAGGAATTTACAGGAACTGGAGACTTTTTGCCAAGAAGAAAGGGCAGTTCTAGCATCTGAGGAAATAAAGAGCATCATCCACAACTACCACAAAAGACTTCAAGCTGTCATTGAGGTTAGAGGGGGCAATACATGGTATTAAGAACTGGGGTATGTGAACTTTTGAACAGGGTCATTTTGATGTTTTTGGTTGTCATTATGATTTAAAAAGAGAAAACACAGAAGTTTGACAATAAACGGCTTCAACCAACCACTAACCATAAGTGGAGGAAAGGTTTTTGTGTTATCATTCATATTCTCTGACAAAAGGCCAAAAAAAACTAAAAATCTGCCGGGGTATGTAAACTTTTTAGCGCAACTGCAACCTATTATGTTTTATCGATTATATTCCCCATGTGTGCAACAACAAGGATTACAATACAATGAGAAGTAGACGTCTTCTGTATAAATGGAAGGGTGAGCTAAAGGAGCTCCAATCCGACACTGAGTATATGTATTTAATATATACAGTATATGCTGCTTCCCAGGAGATTATCAAGATAAAAAAATTGACCCAAAGAGGAGAAGAAGACAAAATAACAAAAGACCCATTACCTATTTACTTGGCTGCAGCAAATCCTTGGCCTTAGTTGTCTTCTGCCATACACAGCTGAGACCAGTGACTGACTGCAGCAGTCACATGTGTAGACATTCACGTCATTGCTGCTGTCAAATAAGCAACGGCTGAAGGAGAACATTAGAGAGCTGCCACTAGAAAGGCGGAGGATTGAACAGGTAAGTAATGCGTCTTTTGTTATTTTATACCATTAGCTGTTGTGGCAAATTCTTTTTTTCTTAGAAAACCTCTTGAAGGTGAAGTGAAGTAACTTTGCATCTATAAACAGCACAGCATGGTGACAATGAACCGGGCTGGAGGGTGATCAGACTGCATTTTATTTAGCTACATTAGAGTTCTTTGGAAACAATTACTTTATGGAACCTTGGGATTAAAAGCACTTGCCGTAGCAAAGGATTAGGTACTAAATAAAACATGGGGAAGCTGCAGTTACTAAAGCTCTCACAGCATGATGGTCATTGAGCTTACCATTTACACTACTTACCCAGCTAGCAAACACTTATACATTAATTTAAATGGCGGTAAACACTGCTAGATAAGTTAAGTGACAGGGGAATGTGCCATACTGTGCATCGCCGGCATACAGTACCACTGAAATGACTCAGAAACTAATGTATGTTCCGCTGTGTGCTATATTCTCTGATAATCTACAGTCATTACACTTCCTAAATGCAATTAATTATAGCTATTCAGCTCAGGAAACACGTGCTGTCTAATATACAGCAAATGCAATAATACACCCCACATTTTATGTAGCAATTTTTTGTTATTTAGTTTACACTGTTTGCTTTTATACCCAAATATTACTTGTTTTTTTTAAGTTTAAGGCTCTTTCCTCTGCAATAAATATATACCTCTCTATGCAAAGCTGCATTTAGATATAAGATATTCTAAATAGCCAAGAATTCTCTGGAGTAGTCCCAAGGATTTATATGATTATACTATAATATATTATTCTAATTATATATTGAGACCAGTACTATTCTTGTATTCTTTTATAGGTAGCTAGGGGTACGTTAGTTCCTATTGCAGTTTGTGAAAGTACCAACTGCAATAGGCAATCTCTTTGGCCCATACAGACTTCACTATATGCAAGCACAAGGAAATCCATGTAAGGCTGAAGCTACACGTTGTGGAAAAGTAGCATTTTTTGTTGCAGATTTTGATGTGTTACATCTCCTTACTCATGGCTAGAGATGGGCGAAACTCTCAGGATTAGTTTAGTTTCGGGTTCAGTCGATTTGGTACCTAGGAGCCTATCTATCTATCTATCTACCTATCTAATTGCTAGCTCTCTAAGACAAACATAACCGAAGTTATGTCAAAGTGAAAGTGACACTATTATACTCCGGGATCTCTGCATAGATTTCTGTGACTTCATAGGTCCAGGGTTACCACTGAGGCCTGTGATTGGGCCACCAGCAATCATTTGGACACACTGAGGGTCATGATGTCATCAGTCACAGGCCTCAGTGGTGAGGCCCAAAAGAGGTAAGAAAAGATGATTTTTTTTATTTTTTTTTCACCTCCCCTGGGCCTCCACCTACTGTATTATACTCTGTGGTCTAAAGAAACCCCAGAGTATAATGCTGCGGCCATTTTTGTTCGCCCAAGATGAATCTCCATTTGTTCTGTTTCGTAAAAAAAAATGATCCATTTGTAATATTCTGTTCAAACACGGCTTGGTATGAACCAATTCGCCCATCTCTAGTCAATGAAAGCACCAAGAAAATATTACATGATCAGGCCAAAGGATCTAAGCAGTATTGGGGGAAACTTTCAAAATTTGTTTAATTATGGGTAGTTCGGGACCAAGATCTATTTCGGGTTGAAAAAAATTTGGTAAAAACCACACCTTAAATTGGCTTAGGACATAGTGTAGAACACTCTTAGGGCTCCTGAGAACCTCAGGCTAAAAGAAGTTTTTTCAGATTAGCACAGACTAGACTGTATATTGGGTGAACAACAAGAAAATTCTTAAATAACAGATATTTTTTTCAGATGTGTGCAGGCAGAATTAGAACATCAGTATGTAGTTAATGAAAAAAATGTAAACTCTTGCAAAAAAAAAAGTCCTTAACAAAACATTTTCCACCAACAGGATTGTCCGTAAAAAGTATGTAAGACTGTGTATATAAATGAAACTGCTCTATTGCACAACAGACAGACAAAATTACATTATTAATAATGAAAAGGTTAACTGTCCTATTTGTATGTCTGTGTAATTCTATACTTAAAGCAGGAATGTAGAATCAACTCGTGATGAAGCCCATCTCTAGATCTAAAATAAAATGTGGCAAGTGGACCACTGACCTCTCTTAAGTGTGAACTCTGGGAGTGCAATACTGCCAGGGTGATCGCTGAATGGAAAAACACTGCCCCTGTTGCTGTGTGTGAAGGTGAAGATTGCCACGGGCACTCTCTTTGGTCTTCAGTGCAACACTCTGTTAATACCTTAAAGGGGTTGTCTAGCTTAGAAACTCTTTCCATATATCCTAGTCAGTAGTTCTGATTTAATAGTAGAGGGTCCTCCTCGGGTAGAAGCATTGTCTCCAGTTCCGTCTACCTGTACTGTCTTACACTACACAGACAATACACTGATTTTAATAGGAACTGTGCAATGCTTAATTATCCCCATGATGGCACTGCAGTGAAACTGAACAATTAATGCCAGATTTCCCCACAGGTTACAGCTGATCACCAGGTGGTAACAGCAGGGGGACAGATTTTGATCAGTTTATTGTCAAAGGGCTTATTTTAATGCACCTTAAACCACTTGCCAATTTCCTATTGACTATATAAAATCCAAGCGGTCAGCATATAACTTTGCAAGAATGTACTGATATGTCCTTACAACTCCTCAAAGAGAAGGCAGGGACCCACACCAGCTCTGTAGTAAGTGCTAGGAGGGTGTATTTCTCCTGTAACTAGACCTGATGTATCAACCTCAATAATCAGGAAAAAAGAAATAAAAAGTAAAGTTAAAATGCCCTTCAAAGGGTTATTATAACCTTATGTGGGCACAATAAATAAAATAAAAAATAAAAAACAAATGAAGGCAAAAATAAAAAAAAGAATGCCACAACCATGTCCAAGATCACAGGTTTGAGTCTCACCACCAGCAACTCCTACAGTCATAGAGAGGGAAGATTATCAAAAGAATAAAAAGGAAAAATGTGAAAGCAAACACATTCCCCCACCCCCTTTTCTCCCCAGATATATATAAAAAAAAGAAAAAACATGCAAAATAAAAATTACATAAAAATAAAGCCCTGTGTATCACCGAAAAAAAATATTTGAATAACACAAACAAAAAAATGTTGTAGCTTTCAAAAGCACGAAAAACATTAAAATGTGTCTGGTCATGAACAAGGGAAAATGTCATGAAGTGATTACTAATACAGCTTCCACATTATCTAAGTATTTTAACAGTAACTGTACTATAACTGCATAAGGAAAAACGTTCTACTGGGCACAGCAATCTCTCATGAGTTCATTTGAAATAGCTTTAAAGAGGACCTTAATAGCAGCTGCTCCACTGATTCCGGCACAGTTGGAATATTTTCTCCAGCCCCCACCGTTCCTGAGCAATCAGTGCTGTTATTTTTGGTGCCTGATATGCTATTTAGACTCTGTACTGTCAGGAGGGTGGTGTCAGGCAGGAGCAAGCAAGGAGTGTGATTCTGAGTTCAGACACTGGCTACCTCTGATTGGAGCTCTGAATCATGCCCCCTGCCTGAAACTGCCCTTCTGACATTACAGAGCTCAATAGGACATCAGGAATCAAAACTAACTGCACTTGTAGCTCAGGAACGGTGGGGGCTAGAGAGAAAATTCCAGCTGCACTGAAATCAGTGGAACGGCGCTTATTAAAAAAATTCTAAGAACTTGAATTTGTGGAGGTAGCGAAAAGTCCTCTTTAAGGAGGAACTCAAATAAATTTTTTGTCCCCTTCATTTGAAAATAAGAGCAGTTTAAAGAGGACCTTTCACCACCTCCACCAACTCCAACTCTTTGTATCCATTAATAGTCGCTGCTCCACTGATTCTAGTCCAAAAAAAACAGTGCAGTTAGTTAAGCTCTCTACTGTCAAGTGGGCAGCCCCGGACTGGAATAAAAATCCAGGGACCAGCCACCCAGTAGTAAATATAATAATAATAATAATAATAATAATAATAATAATAATAATTGTGCTGAAACTAACAAAAATGATTGCTTAGAAACAGTGAGTCTAGAGAAGAAATTCCAACTGGGCCAAAATCAGTGGAGATGCGTATGTACTACTCTTTAAACTACGCTTTATATGGAAAAGTTGGAGTTAGTGGAGGTGGTGAAAGGTCCTCTTTAACATTATTAACCACTTCCGGACCGCCCATTCGGTATATATGTCCAGAAGGTGGTTGTCTACTTCTGCAAGGACGTCCAATCAGAACTCAGCATCTGCACGAAATCGTCCAGCTACTGAAACTGGGAGCCGGCTGTAACTTCAGCCGGAGCTCCCAGAGAGAAGAAAGGGAAGGTTTTTTTTACCTCCCCTGCTTTCCCAATAGCTGTGTATACAGTGCTCAATTTTTGAAGCTCCCCTCTGACCCGACGGTCACATGATCCACCAGGATCAGCGTCTGTTAGAGCTGCTGGGTCCTACAGGACCCAGATCAGCTCTATAAGCTTTATAGTAACGGCCAGAAAGCTGTATTCCTCCTGCAACTGGGGTAAATGTACCAGCCGCAGTTACAGGGGAAATCAGCCTCCCCCACACAAGGCATGACCTTATGGGGACACAATGTTAAAAAAATAAATAAATAAAAAAAATGAATAGAAAAATAAAAAAAATGTAAATTAAATAATAAAAAAATAAATAAAATAATGTGTCAATAACACGCCCTTATTAAAGGTTATAGCCCCACCCCCGATGACACCATACAAAATAAAAATTACCGTAACGGAGAGGAAAAACTATTTTATAAAGTTTTTTATTAGCACTTTGTGTTATTAAAAAAAAAAAAAAAATGAAAAGTGGAAAACAGACACGTTTGCCTCCTCTTTTGTTTATATTTATCCGGATATAAAAAAAAATTAAAACACATGCAAAAATAAAAACAACATAAAAATAAAGCCCTATGTGTCACCGAAAAAAGATGCAGAAATTAGTTGAATAAATGTTACAGCCCTCAAAACCGCATATACAAAAAAAACAAAAATGTGTCTGGTCCTGAATCAGAAATTGACCCGGTACTGAACTGGTTAAATACCTTTCTTGCCTATATTGTAAAATTATGTATCCCCCCTCTGAAGCACTTTCCTTTCTGCTTCTCTATTGTACACATCCAGGGAGGGGATCTACTATCTTATCTATGCCAGTTAGGTGTAGATGGTATAAATTGCGCATCTTTGGTGCACAGCCCTTTTTGCTCCAACATGTGCCACATTCTTGGCTTTTGTCGATTAGGTGGTATATCATGTGCCGATACGTCAGTTTGTAAATTATAAATCACAGTTGGTAGACGGTTTTATATATGGAAGACTATATGATGTCTCTCAGGGGTGTAACTTGACGGGGTGCAGAGGGTGCAGTCACACCGGGGCCCAGGAGCCTTAGAGGGCACATAAGCACTGGCATCAGTATTGAGATTGCAACTTCCATCTGTCCCATAAACCAATGAGACCCCCAGATTACCCTGACCACACTAAGGTTGATTAAACTCCTTAGCACCTGTAACCATCACAATTAAGAATTCGCTGTAGGGATGAGGTAGGGGACCCCGGACAAAAGACTGCACCGGGGCCCACAAGACTTTAGTTACGTCACTGATGTCTCTATATTCGGATAAAAGAGCATTTAAATCTATTTCTACAGGTGTAGGTTGCCCCAGGCTGATAGAACATATTTGTGAGGTTCATTGTAATTGTAAGATTCTTTGGTTTGAAAAAGTAAACCCCTTGAATCAAGGAGGTGATAGACTTAAAGAATTATTAAAGAGGGAAGCTAGGTGGATTATGGAAACCAGTTCTCTAGGGCCACTGGGACTCAATGATCGCAATGATCTAAGTGTATTCCTTTAATTCTGGTGGAAGAGTTTGTAACTTTTTTGTGTGTATTTTTTTGCAATTGTAGAGCATTCCATACCACGGTCACTGGGATGCTCGTCCTCTCTTCTTCATATTAGGATTAGCAGGGGAGGAGGGAGCGATCACCTGACTGATGCATCGCCATGGATACACAGATGCAGCGACATTCAAGTAACGTAACTACATTCGTACATATCCTGTAGCGAGGATTTAGGGAAGATGGCTGCGCTATGTTGTATACTGTTTAGGACTGGAAGAAGTGTGGAAATGCGAAAAGGACATTGCCCACAAAGATGTTTTTATTGGCATTCTGCAATACCATGTTTGTCCTGCTATGAACCACAAATAAACCGTGAAGATGTTTTGTATCACCCTGAGTGCCACTTTGCTTTTTTCTATCTCACACATGTTTTGATGGACTGTCTATGTAGACAAAAGGCAGAGCACCTCGGGATGAGCAAGTTGATGCAGACCTCTTAACCGAATCGTCAAAAAGAAGTTAAGTAATGCTGACCTGTTTTTCTTGTTCTCCTACATGTATTGTTGGCTCTGCGCCCCACTCGCCATGTTATACGAAAGTGGGCAGAGCAGCAATCAAGGTGGGCTGAGGCAGGAATGACGCTGACCAACAAATCTACTATAAGGCCCCACATAGCAGGCCGCAGCAAAAAAGTGCTGCAGGAAAAACCACGGTGGCAAAAATCATGTTTTTTCCGCATCATTTTTCACAGAAAGTCTTTCTGCTTCCATTATACCTAAAGGGAAACCGCCGACGTTTCCGTAGGTAAAATTGACATGCTGCAATTTCCAAAACTGAGACTGTTTTGGAAATTGCAGCATGTCTGCAGCACGTATTTTTTCACAAGGTGTGGATGGGATTTGTTAGAATCCCATCCACCTTGCAGTGACTGTAAAACGGCACGTTTTTTTTTTAAATTACGCCACATAGGGTCCTGGGTTAAATCACACCAGAAGCATAGAAGAAGTTTTTTTCAGTTGGGTTCTGTATGAAATGTGACATGTTCTTTTGAACTTTGTAGAGAGACATTCGCATCTAAAAATTTTTTAGGTAGGGGATGTCTGGCACTCATAGGGTAAAATCCAAAACTTTACTCAAGGCCACATACAATCCAGGTTATAACAGTCAGTCATACATTTTTCTCACCTAAAAAATAGCTTATAAGTATTCCATTCTAAGAATAGATCTGTACATACAGCACCTCACAGAGCCTGTGCTGCAGCACACAAAGGTTATGCACCGCTGTATTGGCTCCATGCCCACGGATTATTGTCACAACATATAAACATAGTAAAATTGATTGATTTTGGCACCAATCACACTTGACTAATCCAGGTCAATGATGCTGAGATTCACATGTGGCAGATTTTGTTGAAGTAACTTCTGTTACTGTCCTATTCTTTTGGTACTTTTGGAAATCCATGCACTTGGCACTAAAAAAACCTTATATAAAAGAAATGATTTTCAGTTTCAATTATTTCTGCACCAAAACTTGCCACATGCGAATCCACCATTGTTCGGAGAATACCAGCAGCTTCTCTGTTCTCAAAGAGGTTTGCTCAGGATTGTCATCTTGCTATAGTATGATGGTTGTAGACATGGTTGGAAAAACACCATGTGCATCTGTATATAATGGGAAGCATACAACATATGGTAAGACAATACACTTGGGCTTTGCATTACTGCAATGCATTCATTTACCTGTGTCCATGAAGCCTAAAGCTTTGTTCAGGTTGTATTCAATTCTGAGCACCCCACATCAAAAACTAGTGCATCTAGTATTTTGTATCACCAACATCTTTCTTTTTCCATTCCTCAAGAACAACCTCTTTTAGAGCCTGGATGCTGGATGGAGAGTGGTCAACTTGTCTCTTCAGTATTCCCTATAGGTGTTGGATAGGGTTCAGATCAGGAGACATACTGAATCACCCTGTTCTTCAGAATTCAACAGTAACAGTGTTTTGGATCACTTTCATGTTGGAAAAGTGAACGACAGGCAAGGACACGGAGTGATGGAGCATTTTCTCTTTCCATATAGAGCAGGTCATCTGCAAAGTCATGATACCATCAATGAAATGCAGGTCCCTGACACCAGCAGCACTCGTGTAGCCCACATAAGGACTCTGTCACCACCACGCCTCACTGTAAGCACCATGTTTTCTCTTTGTATCCTCACCTTTGCAATGTCATACAGTTTTGAAGCCACCAGTAACAAAATCATTTATCTTGGTCTCATCACTCCAGATTATAGAGTCCCAGTAGTCTTCATCTTTCTGAGCATGGATTCTCACAAATTGTAGGGTAGCTTTTTTGATGCTCCTGTTTAGTTGTTTAATTTTGTGGACAGCTTGGACGTCTCTGCAAGATTGTTGCAGTTCCATCTTTGTTAAATTTTTGTATCACTTTTGCTCCCATAGTCTGACTGATAAGTAAATCTATACTGTATAGACATTAAAATGCGTATCTAATTTTTTATTTTTTTTTTAGGTGAATGATGGCCTTCAGCTACATTTGGTGTGTGCCCTAGTAGCTTATACTGCATATATACTGACTGTGACACATAATATAAAGTGAAAAGAGCCTGAGATTGAGCAAGGACATTTTCAGATCTGTAGCAAGAGTAGAGCTTGATTTTCTCTGAATACTCAGAGATGAACATTTTTCTGCATTGCATCAACCAATCCCACTGCATAAACCATAAGAACGAATTGTGCATTGATATTTAAAAAGGACCAGTCACCAGGTCTGAAAAGCCCAATGATATATATGATCTTATAGGCACTGTCACCCTGAGTATTTTAGTTTTTTGTTTATACAAATTCATTCAGCAATTCCAAAGATATAAGCCCTTTCAATGCTGGTGCAAATTAGGGTCTATTAGCCAGGCATGACTTAAAACACACAAAGACTGCATTCCCAGAGCAACCACAATGTTACCGCCCACTTGTCTAGTATACCCTAATGAGCATCAGCACTATATGGGATTATATAGTTGGAATGGCTGCACAGATTTGGATAAACAAAACACCAAAATGCTGAGGGAGACAACGCTTATCAGATGAGATATGTCATTGGGCTTTATAGACCAGGTGACAGCTCCTCTTTAAGTTTATTAATGAGACCTTTAGTGTTCACCTCTTATTGTCAAAACAGTTTATGGTCGCTTCCTAAACATGGGTCAGTATTTGCCCCACACCTCCTGTGGTGCTCGATTACCCAACTGAAGACTTGAAGCTGACCTGCTTCATTCAAAGCTGTTGAGCATATTCTCCTATAATTCCAACATGAACGTTTAAAGTACCATATTCTGCCTTTTTTAACTGAAAAATTAATACGTTTTTATAATGGATGTATTATTTGGCAATAAAAATAACTAACAATAGATACAAAGAAAAATAGCTACAGTAGATATGATAGATAGATAGATAGATAGATAGATAGATAGACGGATCGCTAGATAGATAGATAGATAGATAGATAGATAGATAGATAGATAGACGGATCGATAGATAGATAGATAGATAGATAGATAGATAGATAGATAGATAGATAGATAAAAGGAACAGGCAGCATCCAAATTTCGGTTCTATGTATGTAGAACTGGAAACATTGCAGTTGGAATAAATCCACACATCACTTTTTATTTATCAATTTGGATGCTGCCTGTTCCTTATTTACTTGGCTAATGAGGGATCCTATGCTGGATCCATTTGGCTTTGCCCCTCCCTGGGAAGGATTCTATACATGGTGCTGCTCTTGACTTCATTGGACGATAGATACTGTAGATAGATAGATAGATAGATAGATAGATAGATAGATAGATAGATAGATAGATAGATAGATAGATAGATAACATTACTTATCCCTCATGGGAAATTAACTTGTTGCTGCTCTTGCCTTGAATTAAAGCATAACAATACAACTATACATCTGATATAAGTACATGTTACACACACTAAGAATAGACATACATAAATACACTTAAACACATTAATGAGACAATTATGCTAATAGCTAAATAGCTCGTCAATTCTCATCACTATCCATCACCCAGATCCTGAACACACACAGATCTATTATACAACACTATTGAGAGGGTGAGAACGACCTTCTGTACTTATCCTTGCTATACCTCAGCTGAATAAACCTTTTACCGAATATATTCTGCTGGTTGTTGACCAGTGTATACAATGGAAGAAACGTTATTCACCTCTTAACTACAACCTCAAAACTTTCTAATAAATGACCTTCCCTTCTGAATCACTTCATGAAGCTTATTCATGCTAGCACCCTGGCAATGCCAGTCTAGCCAGCAGCAGCAAAGGCAATAACTTGCAACCACAAGACAAAAACATAGATTAAGATAGATGATAAGTAGATACATAGATAGATAGATAATAGATAGATAGATAGATAGATAGATAGATAGATAGATAATAGATTTGGATAGAATAACAGACAGATTAAGGGCACACAGGATTGGGAATAGTTTGCAGTCTAGTGGGGGGCCGACTGCTCAGACCCCCACCAATCAGGAGAACAGGGAAGTTCTGACCCCCTTCCTAAATGGAGTGGTGGCCAGGCAATGTCCTCACTACTCCATTTATTTAAGTGGTGGAGATAGCTGAGCAATTTGGCTATCACAGACACTCCCATAGAAATGAATGGATTGGTGCGCTGCCCAACCGCTGCTCCATATGGAATGGGGAACACAGATCCCCTGTTCTCCTGATCCACAAGTCACATCTTATCTTGTGAATAAGACAACATTTGCCCAGAAAACGCCTTTAAAAAAATAAATTAATAGATAGATATAGATAGAAAGATAGACAAAGAGAATTAGACATATACTGTAGATAGGTGAAAAGAGAGAGAGAGTGTAACGTCCCTGCTGTTCGGGTCTCTGCGCCACCCTCTGCTCGCATGCTGCAGCGCAGGAGGTGTATTCAGTTTGATTCCTTGCTTAAGGTTCTTGATGCTCAGTCTGAACACTGTCCTATGTAATTGAATTTCAGCCACACCCATCTCCTGCACCTTGTTTCTCTCTGCAACTCTAACAGTTAATCTTAGCCTTGCTTATGTGATTGACAGCCTGTCTACCAATCCAGTCTGGGGCAGGTCCTGGACTTGCTATAAACAGGTCATCAGCCCTCACATAGATGCTGGCTATTGAGAGTCTTGTGACTTTGTCCCTGCTAGCTCCTATTCTGCTATTACCTGTATTCCTATTCCTGACCTCTGGCTTTGACTTTGACTATTCTCTTGGATTGTGATTCTGTACTTCATTGCTCGACTGTTACCCGACCCCTTGGCTAGCTGACCTCCCTTTTGTTGTTGTTTGTCCTGTCCCCGTTCTGTGTTATCACTTATTCAGAGTAGGGACTGGCGTCAAGTTGTTCTTGTCATTAGGACAGTGAGACAAGTAGGCAGGGACTGGGTCTGGGTCAATTTTAGGGCTCACTGTCTGTCTTCCCTTCTTCCTTTTTCAGCAGCAGCATAGGGTATTGCTCAACTGGCAATTCCCTTACAGAGAGGGAGAGAATAATAATAATAATAATAATAATAATAATAATAGATACAAATACAAATACAACATGTACAGGAATGTTCCAAGGTGAGAGGCATTACATTAATAGCAGACAGACAGATAGGGACAGAAAGAAAGACAGACAGAAAGAGAGAGAAAGAAAGATCCATAGAAGGATATAGATAAAGATAGATAGATAGATAGATAGATAGATAGATACAAATACAAATACAACATGTACAGGAATGTTCCAAGGTGAGAGGCATTACATTAATAGCAGACAGACAGATAGGGACAGAAAGAAAGACAGACAGAAAGAGAGAGAAAGAAAGATCCATAGAAGGATATAGATAAAGATAGATAGATAGATAGATAGATAGATAGATAGATAGATAGATAGATCAATATAAAAGAGATAGGCAGATAGTGCTGGATTTGTATAACAATACATTTTATAGACATAGATGGGATAGAGAATAGTAAATTAATTCTGAACAAATTAATTTAAAAAAATAATATTAATATTAGAAAATACTCAAATTGATTAAGAAAATCAGAGAAGAAATATGCAAAGTGCCTTGATGTAAAATGAAATTAAAAGTGCTTTGATTTCCGTCTATTCCTACTTGATAGCAGCCAGAATGAAATATGATTTGGGCTCAGCACGATGCATATACCTGTTTATATACTTAATTTACTTTAATTAAAAGGTTAATCTGCTATAGAAATTGCTTTTCTCTGAAGCCACCTGAAATCAATTTAAAGCCAATTACAAGTGGTTAGCCTTTGTTTATAGCGCCTAAGATTAGAGAATACATCAGCGCTATCAGCACAGGGCTCTGCCTGCTATGATCACAGGAGATTCACAATCCTTGAGTGCTCTTTAATAGGCAGAGCGAAACCATTAGAAAATATAATCAGTCATATTTGACAATTTTGACCTTGGCACTTAGATATCGAGGGTCTAATCATTTCTGTCTCCCGTGTGCTGCTATAATCTGCTATGCTGGTTTCATTTGATCACGGCATGTTGGAAATGATGGAGTAGTAAATTACAGAGAAAATCTGCAGATGATGTAAACCGCCGATTGTATACTGTAAAACGTGCATGGCTGCTGACAAGTGCTTTGAAATGCAAAGCTATTAAATGCTTCCCTTTCTTTCAGAAGTCGAAGATTTTCATAAAAAAAAAAAAAAATAACGAAAAAGTCATGAAAAAAATAAGAGCATTTTCCATGATGCCGGGCTAATAAATAGCACTTTATGCGTCTTTTCAAATATGACTGGCAGGAGGGAGGATGAAAGACCTTCCAGGAGCAAAGGGCCCAGCTTTACGGTCAAAGGGTCTTTATCTGACATAAACAGCACCAGATAAACGGAGGAAGCGATAACACTTTAAGTATGCCTGAATGCCGCCAGGCTGCCGCATTTCTTCTGACTTAAGAAACTTTTTGAAATCTAAAATGCTTAGCGGGCCTGTGATTTCATAAAAAAAAAAAAAAAAAAAAAAAGAGAGAAAAATAGGCTTTTATGATTACCTATAAATAAGCAGTCGTTTACTGAGAGACATCATTTACAGCCTGATCCTAATGAAATAGATTGATTTTAAAGTAACATGCACATAATAACATTAGTCAGCCATTAGTCAGCGGCCATACAAAGAGGAAAGGATTTGCATGTGGATTATTGCTATGATTCATGGCTGAGTAGTTTGTGACTGTAGAATAGAAGAGATGAATAATACCAGATTCTACAATTTAGAGATGGTTCACATGTCTCATTTTTTTAAAGCAAGGGTTAATACAATTTAATAAGGACTCTTTTCACATTTGAGCTTTTTTAGACTTTTTTGATACTGGCTAAATAATAGAAACACATAAGGTTAGATTGATCTAAACTGGTCCAAAGATAAAGTAGAGAACCTGGCTTTAGAAACCAAACATATCAAAAATGAAAAAAAATGAGATCTGAAGTCTGACTGGTTGCTTTCGGGCAACTCCTTCATAGTCTTAATTTCCCCTGTGCCATTGGAGGATGCACTTAACCCCTTCCCGCTGGAGGAATTTTTCGATTTTTGCTTTTGACTCCCCCCTTCCAAACCCCATAACTTTTTTATTTTTCCACTCTCAGAGCCATATGAGGTCTTAATGTTTGTGGGACAAATTTTTCTTCATGATGCTACCATTTATTGTTCTGTAAAATGTACTGGGAAGCTGGAAAAAAATTCAGACTGGGGTGGATTTGAAGAAAAAGTGCTATTGTGAGACTTTCTAATGGGTTTCGTTTTTACGGCGTTCACTTTGCAGCCAAAATGACATGTCACCTGTATTCTATGTTTCAGTGCGATTCCGGGGATACCAAATTTATATGGTTTTATTTACATTTTAACCCCTTAACAAAAATCCCAAAATTTGTTTTATAAAAGTCGCCATATTCTGATACCCATAACTTTTTAATATTTCCGTGTATAGGGATGCATAGGGCGTCTTTCTTTGCGGGGGCCAGGTGTACTTTTTAGTTATACCATTTTGGGGAATTGCTATTGCTTTGATCACTTTTTATTCAAATTTTTATCAGAGATGAAACAGTGAAAAAACGGCGATTTGGCACTTTTGATTTTTTTTGCCCACTACGGCGTTTACCATATAGGAAAAATATTTTTATTGATTTGTAGACCGGGCATTTTTGGACACAGGGGTACCTAATGTGTATATGTTTCACAGTATTTAAGTACTTTTATATGTGTTCTAGGGAAAGGGGGGTGATTTGAACTTTTAATATTTTTTATTTTTTTATTTTATTTAATTTTTTTGCTTTATTTATTTATTTATTTATTTATTTTTTTGCATTTATTAGACCCCCTAGGGGTCTTGAAACCCAGAGGGTCTGATCACTAATGCAATGTATTACAATGCTAATGTATTGCAATGCATTGCAAAAAAACAGCCCTTCTATTGCAGGCTGCATAAAGCACCCTTCAATAGTAAGATACTAAAGACAAGCTTGGGAGCCTTCACAAGGCTTACAGCTGTCAAACTAATGGGACTGCGGCCCTGGAGCTTTGACTGAGGTGCCAGAGAGGTTAATGCCCGCGATCATTGCTGGCACTGATTGCGGGCATTAGCGGCGGGTCTCTGCTGTATAAAACAGCAGAGACCTGGCTGCTTCGGCTTCTGAGTAGCCGCCATATTTAAACACCTGACATCCGTCTTCACTTGAGGTAGAACCAGGTTAAATAGCATCCAATTTATGGAGGTCCAATACTTGTGGTGTTACCAATAGAGGCTAGGGCTGAACTGAAAGATGGTACACCCTTTTCATTGTTTGCATCTCCCTTGCTGGGGCTGTCTTCACCTTAGTTAGTGTGCAATACTCGCTCACAAAGTCCACAAAGTCTCTACATATTCCCACTGCAGGGTGTAGATCAGCAGGGTTTCCCTCTCTATCAGGTAAGGGCAGGGTTGTAGCTTTAAAGCCTTCAAGCCTGAGAGCAATGTTCTTGCTACTCAAGTAGGATGGATGATGTCATAACAGTGGGATGATCTAACCCACTGCATGAGGTTGCACAGGTAGGTGATGGTGGAGGTCTGACTGGCAAGAGCAGTGCTCCCAGGGCTAAAAGCACCAAGTGCCTCATTTGCATAAGACTTCAAAGTTGCTTTTCTCCAAATCTACGAAAGTGACAGACGTAACCAAGGTATAATGTTCATCACTGCAGTGTGCTCTGTAACATGGTGGGGACAGGTAAATATACTTAGAGGATGGGGTAGGCTCCCTTTTAAGGCACAAATTAGAGAGAACCGGAGGGGCACTACACAAATACACACATGCAGACACAGAACACGCATTTATAGGCCAAAAATGGTACCCAGACATTTCCATTGGAACATAGAAATTTTTATGCTTTGTATAATGGAATACAAAGCATGAAAAAGTCTAAATTTGTACACAAGTCAGGGCGTTTTTTTTTTGTTTTTTTTTATAAAAGTAGTGTAAATTTCAATGCAGGTGAGCATAGAAATCTGGCAGCACAAGGATTATTAAGAACAGAGTACTAAATAAATCACCCTCCCCCCATGCCTAAAAGCAAAACAGAATGTAAATAAAATCATTTAAATGCATTGCTAACATGTTTGAATGAAAAAAACTGAATTTATACCGATCCATAACACACAAGTGTGAATAAGTCCTTATCCAAATATTTCATATGGAATAGTCTTCAAGCCTGAAACCTTGAATTATTATATTGCCTCCATATACGGTACTTAAGGGAATAAGGTGATAACCCTCTCCTAATGAACCTTCTATATGCTATCTACTTGATATATTTAGTACTGTACCAGCATCCTGGTTGTCACAACAGAGCAAGAGGCTAGATTTGTTCAAATGACCGTGTAAAGAAGTCATGACCTATTTGTTAAGTCATAAACTGCTAACACCAGCTCCCTTTCTGCCCCCGTTGTACTGCCCCTCATTTTCTATATGTATTTTTGCTTGGTGAAGTAACACAAGCACTGCAGCTAATGAGGCAGGGGAAAGCAAGCTGGTCCATTCAGTGCGGCTAATGACTCCATTCTCAGGGGACTAATCAAAGATTTGTACATTTAATTGCTGTTAAGTCAGCTTTAGCCACCTGCCATTTTTATTCAGCACCTGAGCTCCTGCCTGGCTGGCAATGATTCTAAATGAATCTATCACTGGGTCTAAATGAACAAAACAGAACTACTAGGCAACTGCCAAGCCGTGCTTACCCAAAGATAAAACACCGCGCGCTTACTGAGAAATCTTCAGCTGCCAGCGCTTGTTAATATTTAAAACGGCAGCTCTGTTTGCTTGCTGTGAATCACTGGTGTTCCATGGAAAATGTAGACTTCACACATCACCTCGTATTCATACCTCGGCCCCAGATAGAAATATTCTCTTTATGACTCTTTCTAATAATAATTTGATTTTTTGCAATTCATTGGCGTCCTGTTGTGAGATACGATAATTCATGGAAAAGTGACCACCGGCACAGGTCACAGTGTGGAAATAAAAAGAATTTAGATTTTATGTGGTTAAATATTAAAACAAAATAATGTAAGAAGTGTAAAGGAGAAATATTAAAGGGAAACTATCAGGACTGGGGTTAAATGTCTCAAATCTTCCTGTTCTAAAATCCTCAGTGTCTGCACTAAAAAAATCCCTATGTAGTGAGCCGCAGTCAAAAAACGCTGTGGAAAAGACCGCATTGAGTTTTTTTCTGCAGCACTTTTAACAGAAAGTCCACACAGAGTTTTCCTCTGCAGACTTTCTGCCCTATTATACTTATACGGAAAACGACAGCATTTCCGTAGGTATAATTGACATGCTGCGATTTACAAAACACAAGCGTTTTTGAAATCGCAGCATTTCTGCTGAAGATTTTTTTCTGCAATGTGTGAATACCATTCACTTTGCAGTTAATGTAAAATGATGCATTTTTTGCCGCAATATTTCAGCATTGTGGTGCCCCAGCCTTATACTTACCTAGAGATAAGTCCAATGAGTCTCATCAGATTCATCTCTGGTGCTCCCGGGACACCTCTACAGTTCTTCACTGAAGTCGAGGACGTACTCCATGGCAGTATTTCACATGTGCCGGAGGTATGACGCATGGGCAGTGGAACAAAGGTATATACCTGGGCTTCACTGAAAAACTATACCAGCATGGGGACTTCAGCTGCAGGGTGAGTATGTAAGTTTTTTTTATTATTAGTGAAGCCACAGATGACTTTACAACAGGGACACTAAACCCCCAATCCATAAGGACCTGTGGGTGGTTTAATGTCCCAAATCACCCTGACAGGTTTCCTTTAACCTCTTCCTGTCGCAGGACAAATTGTACTTCGTAATGGCACCATTTAATATTCTGTACTTCGTACTGGGAAGCTGGAAAAAAATTCAGAATGGGGTGCAATTGGAGAGAAACTGCATTTGTACAACTTTCTTACAGGCTTTGTTTTTACGGCATTCACTGTGCAGCGAAAATGACATGTCACCTGTATTCTATGGGTGGGTATGATTCTGGGGATACCAAATTTATGTAGTTTTATTTACGTTTTAACCCCTTAAAAGAATGCAAAACTTTGCAAAAAAAAAAAAATTCTTAGTCGCCTTATTCACCACCTGGAACTTTTTTATATTTAGATGTACAGGGATGCATAACATGTCTTTTTGCGGAGCCAGATGTACTTTTTAAGTTATACCATTTTTGGGAATGTCTGATGTTTTAATGACTTTTTATTAAAATTTTTATGGAAGGCGAAACAGTGATAATACGTCAGTCTGGCTCTTTCGATTTTTTTTTTACTGCTGTGGCTTTGTTTATGTTTCTTTAGCTTTATTTTAAATTTAGGAAAAGGGGAGTGATTTAAACTTTTATTTTTTTAAATTTTTTATTCTATATATATATATATATATATATATATATATATATATATATTATTCTATATATTCTGGTTAGATTGCAAGTCCTATTTGCTACATTGAGGCTGGTCATTGACTTCTGGCTGCCATAGGAACAGGTCAGCTCCCACGATCTCACCAGACAGGAGCCGGCTTGCAACAGCAAAGGTAACAGCCACAGGGCCTCTTTTTATACTTTACACGCCCACGATCAGATTGGGCATTCCTCCAAGTACTCTGGTTTATCCCCACACTCCAAAGACACACTAATAGGATATTTAGATTATGAGCCCTGCCTGGGACAGTGAGTGATGACAATATCTATAAAGCACTACAGAATATGTTGTCGCTATATAAGTAATCTAAAAATCCTATCAGTGATTGACAGCTATCTGTGTATGCAGTCATCTAGTCATGAGGCGGTTCTATCAGTAATGGACAGCTATCTCTGTATACACAGTCATCTAGTCATGGGCACGGTCCTATCAATGATGGACAGCTATCTCTGTATACATGGGGCGGTCTTATCAGTGACTGACAGATATCTCTGTCATCTAGTCACGGAGGTGGTCCTATCAATGATGGACAGCTATCGCTGTATAAACAGTCATCTAGTTATGGGGACAGTCCTATCAATGATGGACAGCTATCTCTGTATACACAGTCATCTAGTCATGGGCACGGTCCTATCAATGATGGACACCTACTGTATCTCTGTATACACCGGTCGGTCCTATCAGTGACTGACAGATATGTCTGTCATCTAGTCATGGGCACGGTCCTATCAATGATGGACAGCTATCTCTGTATACACAGTCATCTAGTCATGGGACGGTCCTATCAATGATGGACACCTACTGTATCTCTGTATACACCGGTCGGTCCTATCAGTGACTGACAGATATGTCTGTCATCTAGTCATGGGCACGGTCCTATCAATGATGGACAGCTATCTCTGTATACACAGTCATCTAGTCATGGGACGGTCCTATCAATGATGGACACCTACTGTATCTCTGTATACACCGGTCGGTCCTATCAGTGACTGACAGATATGTCTGTCATCTAGTCATGGGCACGGTCCTATCAATGATGGACAGCTATCTCTGTATACACAGTCATCTAGACATGGGATGGTCCTATCAATGATGGACACCTATCTCTGTATACACCGGTCGTTCCGGCATCTTCCGGGTGCCATAGACGCAGACGCCGATAAAGTTGAAATTGCTGCTCTGTGGTAGTCCCGGGTTGGGCCCCCCAAAATCAGTGGGCCCAAGGCTGCCATCCCCTCTGCCCCCCCACTAGCTATGCCTCTATATAGTACCATTTACTATCCGACCAATTCCCTCAGACAATAACCATAAAAATAATATCAGCGTTTCCCCACACATTAGGTTCATCAGGGAACAAATAACCAATTAATCACCAACATGTAAACGCAATTGACATTGTGATAATGCCAGTATATCAATCAATAATGACAACAATATACTGCAATCCGCTTCATCTATGCATCAGGCGCCTCTTTACAGCATCATGTGGGGTTCATCTGTACCTGTCTTCCTACATCTTAAGTTACTCCATATTCAACAGGATTTGTGGGTTATCCATGTCATCTGAAGTATACCTGGAGTTTAGTTCTGCTAATAAATAGGGGTTAATATTTAGAGCATAGTCAATGGGATTTATTTATGAAAACGGAAAAACAAACATTCTAGTGTTACAGCCTATTATTTTCTCTAGCATCATATAAGTATAGAATTAGTGTAGTGTTATTTCAAGGCGCACTAAGTGTGCACAGAGAGCTCAAGCACAATAAATTACAATTAAAACTGAGTTTTATTTCACGATACAGCAAATTTTTACCACAAAATATATTACATTGTAAGTCAATCACAATCAAGGTCCAACCCTTGTTCACTCACATGCAGATCAACCAGTGTTTATTCTACAGCACTACATAGATTGTTATCGCTCACATTAATCTCTGACCCCATTAGGGCTCACAATCTAAATTTCTAAATACAGTTCGCCCATGCGGTGCTAATACACAGAGTCCACATCAGATCTAGGTTCGGGGAAATCACCATTGTCTATACCTTCAAGTCGTGGCAAAGTCCAAACTGCATCAGCACCTCAGGGTGGCCGATTCTAATTAAAACAATGTCCTCCACCCATTTACAAAACATTCAGGGGCCACACAAAGAAAGGGGCAGTCAAGTCGAAGCTGCAGATGGTTCTCTTCATCCTGTACTTTTATTTTATTTGACAATACATTTATTTTTTATTTATTTATGCTTTACTTGTATAGCGCCATCATATTCCGCAGCGCTTTACAGACATTGACAATCACTGTCCCATATAGGGCTCACAATCTACATTCCCTATCAGTATGTCTTTGGAGTGTGGGAGGAAACCGGAGTACCCGGAGGAAACCCATGCATTTCTACAACAAATGCAATCAAGGTTCAATTTCTAAATACAGTTTGCCCATGCGCATACACAGAGTCCACTCCAGGTCTAGGTTCAGGGAAATCACCATCCTCTAGACCTTCAAGTCGCGGGAGAGTCCACTCTGCATCAGAACCTCAGGGGGGCCCATTCTAATTAAGACAATGTTCTCCACCCTTTTCTAAAACATTGAGGGGCCACTCAAAGAAAGGAGCAATTGGACCGAAGCCGCAGATGGTTGTCTTCTTCCTGTATTTTTACGGGTTGTCTTTAAACCTAGGACAATTCTTTCAAGCAATATTACAATCAATAGTATACAGCTAAAAACGATGAAACATCTTTGTCTGGTTGAGGTCCGGGTAGGAATGTAGTAGTACCGTGTTTCTCCAAAAATAAGACCTACCCCGAAAATAAGCCCTAGCTACATTTTCCAGGTTTTTTGGAGTAGGCTTGAAATATAAGCCCTACTCCAAAAATAAGCCCTGGCTAATTTAACCCCTTCCCGACATCTGCCGTGTGATTACAGTGGATACCGGGTCCTTAAAGATGGTGGCCGCTCTGCTGCAGAGCGGCTACCATAGCTGCCGTACCGGGTCTCTGCAGAGACCTGGAGTTAATGCCCGCAATCACTGTCTACCCTGATCATGGGCATTGTTGAGCGTGACCCCCCTCCTTCCCACCAAAGTAGCAGAACCGCCGGAGTTAATGCCCGCGATCAGAATGGACTCTGACCGCGGGCATTGCTAAGTGTGACCTCCATGCTTCCCCCCCCGCAGTCCCTAGGGCCGGTCCACACCCCCTATAGCTACTATACCGGGTCTCCTTGTACAGCAGAGACCCGCAGTTAATGCCCGCGATCAGAGTCCACTCTGATCACTGGCATTGTTGACCTGTTGACCATTGTCAACCTGTTCCTTTGACAGTTGGGAACGTTATGAAGGCTCCCAGGCCTGTCATAGGAATATTACTATTGAGGCTATGACCAGCCTCGTTAGTAATATAGATAATCTCCCATAGACTGCAATACGTTGTATTGCAGTCTATGGGATGATTACAGGTTCAAGCCCCCTAGGAGTGGTTAATAGTAAAAAAAAAAAAAAAAAGTAAAAAAATATAAAAAAAACTAAATAAAAGTTAAAGCCCCCTCCCACTTTCACTAGAATACATATAAAAATAAAATATTACTGAGAGACACATACACATTAGGTATTAGAAATGGAAAATAAAAATGGTTCCAGCATCCAAGAATTGTAATTATTTGAATAAAATATAACTTTGAATTCATAATGGATTAAAAAAGTAACAGCAGTTACATGGGAAAAAGATCCACGGAAAAGCCTACGTGTTTCAGGGCGTATAACCCCTTAGTCAAGGCTTTTCCATGGATCTTTATCCCATGTAACTGTTGTTACTTTTTAATCCATTATGAATTAAAAGTTATATTTTATTCAAATAATTACAATTCATGGATGCTGGAACCGTTTTTATTTTCCATTTCTAATACATCTTGCTCTGAGGAAGTCCAGAGAGCGTTCCTTTGCATTCTTTGGCGTTTTTTATGGAATTCATCTGCATGTGGACATGGTGAGCTGAGGATTCAACCCCTTTTTTTGTTTAATACACATTAGGTATCCCTGTGTCCGAAAATGCCCACTCTACAAACTTATAAAAATATTTTACCTCTATGATGAATGCCATAGCGAGAAAAAAAAAAAAAAAAAAGTGCCGAACTGCTGTTTTTTCGCTGTTTCACCTCTGATAAAAGTTGAAATAAAAAGCAATCAAATGTGTGATTGTTGTTCTTGAAAAAATTAAGACCTCCCCCGAAAATAAGCCCTAGCCCTTTTTTCGGAGAAAAAAATAATATAAGACCCTGTCTTATTTTCGGAGAAACACAGTAGTAGTAGTAGTAGTAGTAGTAGTAGTAGTAGTAGTATTCCAGAGTAGAGGGTCAGGACCCCTGCTTTAGTGAAGTAGAGGTTTTCTTGGGGGTATAAGGATCAGGTTCCTGTTCGCAGGTCTCAGTAGTAATATGTAGCCGGGATCTGAGCAGGTCTCGATAGTACATGAAGATTTCTTTGCATAGATCCAGGTATCTGTTCTTTAACACTTCACAATCTGTAAATTGGCTGATTGTTTATTAGTGATAACGATAGACTTTAATAATACTGATAGTCCTTTAATAGTCCCACAATGGGGAAATTCAGTATAGAATATAGAAGATATAGAAGATATAGTCCACCTGTTTCTTTACCATTTATAGCAATTTAAAGGGCTGTATTAAAGCTTTGGGCACCTCTATTATGCCTTATACACCAGTTTTCTGGCATACAAGGCATAAAAAGGTTGCCAATTTTTTACGCAAATATTTTTGTTGCACAAAAAAATTGCAACTTTTTCCTTTTTATTGTGACTTCTTGGTCCCTTTTCAGGAATGAGGGCATGTAGACCCCATTTATTTCCTCTTTCTTATTTGATGTTCTCTGTTACTATTGTTATTTTTTGAAAAATCCTTAATAAACTTTGATTAAACATAAATTAATAGCACAACTAAATTAATAATGCCCACGTGCCACCTAAAATTAATACTGCCCACAATTCCCCAGTGGTTATTATGTCCCTGATGCCCCTGTGCATACATACTGCACCCTCATACCCCCTTATATTAAATGGTTTGTCTGGGATTAGAGAAAAATGTATGCACTTAGCAGAGGACATGTAAAAAATGAAAAAGCTTTTCTACTTACCTGTATCCTCCCCTCTGTTCCTGCGCTGGGCCGGCTGTCTCTTCCACTATTCTTTATGTATACAGAGAGGCTACAACAGGGATGTCACATCAACAAGACCAGTGCGGATTGGCTGCTCTGGTCCTGTTGGCATGACATCACCATTACAGCCGCTCTGTATACAAATAGAGCAGCGGAGGAGGCGGCTGGCACAGGAGTGGAGGGGAGGATACAGGTAAGTATAAATGCAGGGCTATCTTACACTACCCTACTGCCTGCATACATTTTTTTTAAATTATGGATAACCCCTTTAAAGAGGACCTTTCATGTCCTCTAACATTGGCTATTACTTATTTGTGGGGTCACTGTAGCTGTACCCTGTAGGCAACACAGATAGTAACCCTCCCCCACATCCCACATGCCTTCTCTAACACGTCCCCTGCACTGCTAAATTGTTAATCCTTCCTGTACCTTCCTATGACTAATGCGGCACCCGTAAGTCGCTCTAATGCACAGACTGTGTGCACTTCCTTATAGTTCCGCAGGACCTGGGATGAAAATAGGAGGCACACACAGGCTTCCAGTTGCCGCATTGGTCATTATTGGTCTTCTACCACGCAGGTCAACTGTATCGGCATCTTGCAGATTTCGATACAATTGTAATTGCTACTTTGCGGTGGGCCCCCCAAAGTCAGTGGGCCCAGGGTCTTCACCTCTTCTGGCCCCGGCTAGCTACGCCTCTGCTTATATGACATACATTTTGGGGACTGGCAGATTCATTATAATTGCAAAGCCAGCCCCCTGCTCTGCATGACTATTGTTCAAGATGTTTGGTGAATGTATGTAGGAAAAACAGTGCGTGAGAGCGTGAATGTGCACAGAGTCTGATCAATGAACAGTCCGCTGTATAAAAACATAACCGATCAATAACCTGATAGACAATTACGTCAAAGTCTTGTTGTCAGAAATACAGTTGTAGGTGCTTATACACTGGAACACTTTGGGGATGGGAATTGTACTGGAAAACCAATAGCTTCCTTCTCTACCTTTTAAGTTCAAAGTGCTTTCTGTATTAAAGGGAGTGTGTCACCACAACACAGCATATTAACCCAGATAAATAGGTTAGGACCACCTGAAACAATAGTGTTTTCCCCTTGTGAGTTGTTGCCTCTGTTGCTGAAATATAATTTTTGTTTTTGTCAATATGCCAATGTGATCTTTGGAGCAAAGAGGGTGCTGCCATTGCTCCAAAGAGGGTGCTGCCATTGCTCCAAAGAGGGTGTTCCCGTTGCTCCAAAGAGGGTGTTCTCGTTGCTCCAAAGAGGGTGCTGCCATTGCTCCAAAGAGGGTGCTGCCATTGTGCCAAAGAGGGTGCTGCCATTGCTCCAAACAGGGTGTTCCCGTTGCTTCAAAGAGGGTACTCCTGTTGCTCCAAAGAGGGTTCTGCCATTGCTCCAAAGAGGGTGCTGCCATTGCGCCAAAGAGGGTGCTCCCGTTGCTCCAAAGAGGGTGCTGCCTTTGCTTCAAAGAGGGTGCTCTTGCCTAGTGATACTTCGGCAACAGAGACACAGGTTCACGAAGGGGAAACATGGCTTGATTCAGGTTACCTAGCATATCTATCTGTGGGGCTAGGGTGATATGCAGAGTCCCATCCACTTTGTTGTGACTGTAAAACGCTGTGGTTTTTACCGTGGAGTTTACGCCACATGGGGCCCTGGCCTCAGACACATCCAATAAAGGGCATTACAATTTTGGAAATTAACAATTAACAAAATCACATTTTAAACCATAATTAAAAGAAGTAAAATAACATAAGGTAAAGTACTATAATAAATGTACACATACTGTACAAACAGGACCTTTTATTAAAAAAATATGTTATTTTTTTATGTCCTATGTTTCTTTCAACCCACATATATTGCTAATAAAGCAATTTATGTCCAATTCAATGTTCAGACCTTGTGTATCACCATGATATCAATTTTCTTTATAGTGTCCCCACCTGTCTATTCATTTTTGTTTGCTGTTTTTCCAGCAAATTTTACACCTCTAGGGGCCAGGAGGTAGTGAATAAAAAAACGTGCTGTTATGCTGTGGTTTATCGTACCATGTCTTATGTTCATAATATGCTCATTCATTTTTGTCTTTAGTTTCCTACATATTTTTTCTTAGGGTCCTTTCACATCAAGTCTGTTTGCATCCATTTAGCATATTCATTTACCAAATTGAAAAACAAAAAAACAAAAACGCTGCAAAACACAAAATTATGCTGTATTATTTGTGTGTCCATCAAAAAAAAAAAAACGGACAGAAAATGTATATAAAAAAGTGATGCGATTGCACCCTTGCTTTAACCCCTTCTCACCAGAGGAATTTTTCGATTTTCATTTTTGACTCCCAGCCTTGCAAACCCCATAACTTTGTTATTTTTCTGCTCTCAGAGCCATCTGAGGGCTTAATGTTTGCGGGACAAATTTTTCTTCGTGATGCTACCATTTATTATTCTGTACAGTCATGGCCAAAAGTTTTGAGAATGACACAAATATTATATTTCACATGATCTGCTGCCCTCTGGTTTTTATGTGTGTTTGTCAGATGTTTTTATCACATACAGAAATAGAATTGCATTCATATTATGAGTAACAGAAGCTTATATTGACAGTTAGAATGAGTTAATGCAGCAAGTCAATATTTGCAGTGTTGACCCTTCTTCTTCAGGACCTCTGCAATTCTCCCTGGCATGCTCTCAATCAACTTCTGGACCAAATCCTGACTGATAGCAGTCCATTCTTGCAGAATCAATGCTTTAATTTTGTCTGAATTTGTTGGTTTTTGTTTGTCCACCCGTCTCTTGATGATTGACCACAAGTTCTCAATGGGATTAAGATCTGGGGAGTTTCCAGGCCATGGACCCAAAATCTCTAGGTTTTGTTCCCTGAGCCATTTAGTTATCACCTTTGCTTTATGGCAAGGTGCTCCATCATGCTGGAAAAGGCATTGTTGAGCGCCAAACTGCTCTTGGACGGTTGGGAGAAGTTGCTCTTGGAGGACATTCTGGTACCATTCTTTATTCATGGCTGTGTTTTTAGGCAAGACTGTGAGAGAGCCGATTCCCTTGGCTGAGAAGCAACCCCACACATGAATGGTTTCAGGATGCTTTACAGTTGGCATGAGACATGACTGGTGGTAGCGCTCACCTCTTCTTCTCTGAATAAGCTGTTTTCCAGATGTTCCAAACAATCGAAAAGGGGATTCATCAGAGAAAATGACTTTACCCCAGTCCTCAGCAGTCCACTCCCTGTACCTTTTGCAGAATATCAGTCTGTCCCTGATGTTTTTTCTGGAGAGAAGTGGCTTCTTTGCTGCCCTCCTTGAGACCAGGCCTTGCTCCAAGAGTCTCCGCCTCACAGTGCGTGCAGATGCACTCACACCTGCCTGCTGCCATTCCTCAGCAAGCTCTGCACTGCTGGTAGCCCGATCCCGCAGCTGAAACACTTTTAAGAGACGGTCCTGCCGCTTGCTGGTCTTTCTTGGGCGCCCTGGAGCCTTTTTGGCACCAATGGAACCTCTCTCCTTGAAGTTCTTGATGATGCGATAGATTGTTGACTGAGGTGCAATCTTTCTAGCTGCAATACTCTTCCCAGTTAGGCCATTTTTGTGCAGTGCAATGATGACTGCACGTGTTTCTTTAGAGATAACCATGGTTAACAGAAGAGAAACAATGATGGCAAGCACCAGCCTCCTTTTAAAGTGTCCAGTGGTGTCATTCTTACTTAATCATGACAGATTGATCTCCAGCCCTGTCCTCATCAACACCCACACCTGTGTTAATGGAGCAATCACTGAAACGATGTTAGGTGGTCCTTTTAAGGCAGGGCTGCAATGATGTTGAAATGTGTTTTGGGGGATAAAGTTCATTTTCTAGGCAAATATTAACTTTGCAAGTAATTGCTGTTAAGCTGATCACTCTTTATAACATTCTGGAGTATATGCAAATTGCCATTAGAAAAACTGAAGCAGTAGACTTTGTAAAAATTAATATTTGTATCATTCTCAAAACTTTTGGCCATGACTGTACAATGTACTGGGAAGCTGGAAAAAAAATTCAGAATGGATTTAAAGAAAAAGTGCATTTGTGCAACTTTCTTACAGGCTTTGTTTTTATGGCGTTGATTCTGCAGCCAAAATGACATGTCACCTGTACTCTATGTTTCAGTACAATTCCGGGGATACCAAATTTATATAGTTTTATTTACATTTTAACCCTTTAAAAATCTAAAACTGCGAGAAAAATTTTTTTTTTCTAAAAGTTGCCATTTTTCTGACACTCATAACTTTTTTATACTTCAGTGTACAGGGATACATAGGGCGTTTTTTTTTTGCAGGACCAGGTGTACTATTTAGTTATACCATTTTCGGAATTGCTATTGCTTTGATCACTTTTTATTCAAATTTTTATCAGAGGCGAAACTGTGAAAAAACGGCGGTTTGGCACTTTTGATTTTTTTTTCCGCTATGGCGTTTACCGTACAGGAAAAATATTTTTATAGGTTTGTAGACTGGGCGTTTTCGGACACAGATACCTAACGTGTATGTGTTTCACAGTATTTAACTACTTTTATATGTGTTCTAGGGAAAGGGGGGTGATTTTAATATTTTTAATATTTTTTTTACTTTCACAAATTTTTTTTTTTTGCATTTATTAGACCCCCTAGGGGGTCTTGAACCCCAGGGGGTCTGATCACTAATGTAATGCACTACAATGCTAATGCATTGCAAAATATTGGCATTTGCACAACAGTCTACATAAAGCAGCCTACAATACAATTGAATGGCAGACAAGGCTGGGAGCTCTCAATATGCTCCCGGATGTCATGCCAGTGGGACACTGATGCTGGCCCCGGATTTTGCTCCAGGTGCTGGCGATCCCTGGCAAAATGGCGCCTCGGTCAGCTTTGACCAGGGCGCTAGGCGGGGTTAATGCCCGTGATCAGTGCGGGCACTGATCGGGGGCATTAGCGCTGGGTGTCTGCTATATAAAACATATTTAAATACCCGACCTCCGTACTATTACGGCTGATGTCGGGAAGGGGTTAATATTCTAAGGCTCAGGCCACATATTACAGAGAAAAATGCTGCATTTTACAGTACCAGCAAAGTCAATGAAATTCTGGTTAACCTCATCCACACATTGAGGGAAAAAAAGAGTTGGGGGAAAAGCATGTCAATTTTAACTGCGGAATCGCAAGCATTTTCCCTATAGATTTACAAAGAGAAGAAAAACTGCAGAGCAAAATCCAAAGAAATGCGCTGCAATAAAAACACAATGCATTTTCATTGCGTTTTTTAGCTGCAGTTCGCTACGTGGGCCTTAACCTAATAAATATACCACATTCTATGAATTGGACATTATCATATCTTTAAGTTCCTCCTTTCTTTTTTTCTATTTAGAAGTAGCGGTCTTTCTTGTAGTTCTAGGAGCTTTCCATTTTTGTTTGGAAAAAAAAACTTTGATTCTTGGTCCTATATCTGTTTGTAGTAAGAGGTAATCTTGCATTATGTAAGGTAATTGCTGCCAGGAATAACTACCAGCAAGTCCAAACCCCCAGGATGGGACTTACTGAAACGAGTGAGCAATGCTGCTCGACACTGTGTTCATAACTCTCATAGAGGAAAATGTGTGTCATAGAAAAGAAACCTGTGGGATATTGGGTGAGGTTCACATTCTGCTTTAGTGTAGTTTATAAATCAGTCTTGCTGTTTTGTTGCTATCTTCTGTGTTGCCTTTTTTCCTTTATTCGGAGCTTCCTTTACAGAGACAGAGCTCAGAATTACCTGCTATGCTTCTAAATGTCATAGAATTTTGTCTGCCAATAGCTGGCACTACAGGGAGCTTGCTTTATATGGATTTATACAGCTTTCTTTGAATGATAACTCTGTATATAGAAAGGGCTACCTAATAATAGCTGTAGGCATCCAAAATGCTGGGGTCTTAATGCTTGGAGATGTAAATATCTCTAGAAGGGAAGAGCATCATCAAGCCTCATTCACACATCTGGGAAAACCATTATGGTTTCAATGGGGCTATTCATACATCCATTTTTTGACGGCTCACCCCAAACTCACCTTGGTACAATACCTGCAGTTATTTAACTCCATCAACATTGCCATCTTAAGTAACGTTATATGTAACCCTGTTTCCTATAACCTCAAGTCTCCAGAGTCTTATCCCTACATTACCCTCATGGGCACTCCAACTATAGGAATACTAGGATGTGCCTTGAGGAGACACTACCACTACCATTAGGTACACAGAATGGCCTCTCAGATTTACACCATTTCTCAGCTTTACACCATCCCAGGAGGAGAGCTGGTTGAGTTTTATAGCCACTGTGACAACTGCAAGCACTACTACTTCAGGCCACCAGGTTCCTACCAACAAGTTTTCCCAGGCCATCAAAAAATAGGACATGTTTTATTTTTATGCCCCAATAAAGGTCAATGGGCAATTTTTAATAGCCGTTAAAACAAATATGTCCATTTCTTACAGTTGATAAATGGACATGGTCAGGTGAATATACCCTAAGTCTCTGTCGCTATACACATGGCAAACAACATTTATCACCTAGTGTATCCAAGGTATAGGTGACACATGTATGATTTTTGGTTGTCCCCCTACTCCACACACTGATCATGAGAACAGGGGTCCTGAGTCACTGTTTCAATGGTTTCTTGATCAAGTATGCACCTAACTGCTCCATTTATTGTCTATGGAATGGATGGGAATAGCCAAGTACAGAACTCACCAGTAGTAGTGTGCATCCATGACCACTCAAAGGCTTACATTTTTCATGGCTCGGACCCTTAAAATATTTAACTTTGCTATGTATGTATTTATAAAGTTACATTTTCTTATTTTATTTTATCAAAGAGTGTTAACTCAGTAAGGATACCCCCAAAAATGGCAGAATGTCTACAGCTTATACAGCTTATACAGTGCTGGCCAAAAGTATTGGCACCCCTGCAATTCTGTCAGATAATACTCAATTTCTTCCAGAAAATGATTGCAATCACAAATGCTTTGGTAATAATATCTTCATTTAATGTGTCTTCAATGGAAAACCACAAAAAGAATTGTCAAAAAGCCAAATTGGATATAATTCCACACCAAACATAAAAAAGGGGGTGGACAAAAGTATTGGCACCCTTTGAAAAATCATGTGATGCTTCTCTAATTTGTGTAAATAACAGCACCTGTTACTTACCTGTGGCACATAACAGGTGGTGGCAATAACTAAATCACACTTGCAGCCAGTTGAAATGGATTAAAGTTGACTCAACCTCTGTCCTGTGTCCTTGTGTGTACCACATTGAGCATGGAGAAAAGAAAGAAGACCAAAGAACTGTCTGAGGACTTGAGAAGCAAAATTGTGAGGAAGCATGAGCAATCTCAAGGCTACAAGTCCATCTCCAAAGACCTGAATGTTCCTGTGTCTACCGTGCGCAGTGTCATCAAGAAGTTTAAAGCCCATGGCACTGTGGCTAACCTCCCTAGATGTGGACGAAAAGAAAAATTGACGAGAGATTTCAACGAAAGATTGTGCGGATGGTGGCTAAAGAACCTCGACTAACATCCAAACAAGTTCTAGCTGCCCTGCAGTCCGAGGGTACAACAGTGTCAACCCGTACTATCTGTCGGCGTCTGAATGAAAAGGGACTCTATGGTAGGATACCCAGGAAGACCCCACTTCTGACCCAGAGACATAAAAAAGCCAGGCTGGAGTTTGCCAAAACTTACCTGAGAAAGCCAAAAACTTTTTGGAAGAATGTTCTCTGGTCAGATGAGACAAAAGTAGAGCTTTTTGGGAAAAGGCATCAACATAGAGTTTACAGGAAAAAAAAAAGAGGCCTTCAAAGAAAAGAACACGGTCCCTACAGTCAAACATGGCGAAGGTTCCCTGATGTTTTGGGGTTGCTTTGCTGCCTCTGGCACTGGACTGCTTGACCGTGTGCATGGCATTATGAAGTCTGAAGACTACCAACAAATTTTGCAGCATAATGTAGGGCCCAGTGTGAGAAAGCTGGGTCTCCCTCAGAGGTCATGGGTCTTCCAGCAGGACAATGACCCAAAACACACTTCAAAAAGCACTAGAAAATGGTTTGAGAGAAAGCACTGGAGACTTCTAATGTGGCCAGCAATGAGTCCAGACCTGAATCCCATAGAACACCTGTGGAGAGATCTCAAAATGGCAGTTTGGAGAAGGCACCCTTCACATCTCAGGGACCTGGAGAAATTGGCCAAAGAAGAATGGTCTAAAATTCCAGCAGAGCATTGTAAGAAACTCATTGATGGTTACCGGAAGCGGTTGTTCACAGTTATTTTGTCTAAAGGTTGTGCTACCAAGTATTAGGCTGAGGGTGCCAATGCTTTTGTCCGGCCCATTTTTGGAGTTTTGTGTAAAATGATCAATGATTTGACTTTTTTTTTCATTCTCTTTTGTGTTTTTTCATTGCAAGCAAAATAAATGAAGATATTATTACCAAAGCATTTGTGATTGCAATAATTTTCTGGAAGAAATTGAGTATTATCTGACAGAATTGCAGGGGTGCCAATACTTTTGGCCAGCGCTGTATGTCTTATATGCTATCAGAAAGGGTGATTAGGACTTGTTTACCCATTGACTTCATTGTACTCACATGCTCCACAATATCTTTCTGGTGTAGAAATTGCATTTTTGATAAGTGCTTAGAAAATAATAACGTTAGATTCAAGAACAAGAATGATGACGCCATCCTGTATGCCTCAAGAAAGCCGTGAAATATTTCAGAGGTATTAAAGAGAATAGATCATCAAAGGGACTGATGCATTTTTAAAGAAGTGAATTCTGGGAGTCAATAGTGCTTGCTTACTCATAGAAGAAGTATTCCAAATAAATTATAACAGTTACAACGCCAAGACATATCATACTAGTGGCTGGCTCAGAAATTATCTGAATTTAGAAAACTGCTGCTTCTAAATAAAATAAACTACTTGTTTTATTTGAGACCACTCTGTACAGCATAAGTAAAACATGAGGACGATAAGGGTCCTCCCATAGTCAACCATCTCCTCAAAGTGACAATATAATAAAATTGAGAATTTGAAATTGAAAATTGATTTTGTGTGTATGATAAAACTTTGAAGATTTACCTACAGCTTGTCAGCTGAAGCTCAGAATGTATGTTAAATAAGGTTATTTAATAGGTAAATAAACCATAGTGACCATAGTTTCTTTGTTGAAATTTAAAGAGGTTCTCTGCTATAGTCAATCCATCTTTGTTAGAAAGATCCCTGGACAATAAGCAGAACACAAATTGTTGATCGCTGGGGGGTCATCTGGAAATTTGGCTCTATGTGTTCACTTTCTCGGCAGCACTGCCACAGGTGAAATTAAAGCATAACTCCCATTTCATTGACTTTTTTACCTTTTTTTTTAATAAATGTGTCAGGGGGGTGTTTGGTGAAAATTTATGTAATATACTTTATTAATTTATCAAACTTTCTTTTAATAGAAAACAGGCTGTAAAGTTCCTATTAGCAATGATCTAACTAAGCATTGCCAGCGATTATCTGATTTTGTAACACCTAGAAAAACGGTTCTTGTATCATAAGAAAGCTGAGATTCTCAGATTTCATATGATGCCAAGATTTAAGAACTAGTTAAAAACAGTCGGGGATGTGATTTTATTTACAGCATGAACTGCTGTATATTAAATTGAAATTCCCGACTGTGTTTTTAACTAGTGATATCTCAGATTATGTTATAGCTAGTACTTAAGTCTTGGCATCTGAGAATCTTTGCTTTGCTTTCTTATGATACCATTTTTCTAGGTGGTATAAAGCCGAAGATTCAGCAATTTGAAGGGACCATGCCTCCCCTTTGATAAATGCTTCAGCTCTGTATATTTACAATATAACAGTGGACGGACTTTCCATAGTAACAGCTCAGTTAGAGGGTTACAGCTTGTTTTATAATAAAAAGGAAGTTAGATAGGTTAATAAAGTATATTACAAAAATGGTCACCTACACAATAGCACAAAAAAAATAAAAATTGGAGTTACATGTTAAGCATTAAATAATGTCTATTCAAATTAGTGAGCTGTCTGTATAATACAGTGCAGGAGAGACCACACTGTCCAAGAAATGAAGATCCCCCATCACACCCCATATACCTTGCCTATTAAGGCTTCACATGGCCATATTCAATCTATCAAAAACAGACTAAACACTGGATTCCCAGACTTCAAGCATCATAGCCATCTACAATGCTAGGAGTTCTTGCCTCCCCCCAGGGACCTATTGTCTTATACTGAAAGTATGATCATAGTATGGCACATTATTCCTGCAGGGAAACAGTACAGTCATAGTGCATGGCAGCACTCAGCTTTTCTTCTCAATCTTACAGAAGCCATTTCTCTCAAGGACAGACTGATATTCTGCATGAAGTACAGGGATTGGACTGCAGAGTACTAGGGTAAAGTTATTTTCTCTGATGAAGCCCAGTCAGACTGTTTGAGGACATCTGGAAAAATGATCGTCCGGCGAAAAAAAGGTGAGCACTACCAGGGGTCCTGTGCCATGCCAAGAGTAAAGCATCCTGAGCCCATTCACGTGTAGGGTTGCTTTCCAACCAAGGGAGTGGGCTCCCTCACAATTTTGCCATGAATAAAGAATGGTATCTACACATCGTCCAAGAGAAAATTCTTCCAACCATCCAGGAGCAATTTGGTAATGAACAATGCTTTTTCCAGCATGATGGGGCCCCATGTCACAAGGCAAAAGTGATAACTAAAAAACATTGACATTTTGGATCAGCAGTCGGGAAACTCCCGAAATCTCAACCCCACCGAGAAATTGTAGTCAATCTTCAAAAAGCGAGGGGACAAAAAAAAAAATACAGATATTGTAATAAAGATCCAAGATCACACAAGAATGGGTTGTCATCAACCAGGATTTGGCTCAGAATCTGTTATCCAACATCCCAGGGAGAATTGCAGAAAAATAAGAGTCAGTATTGTAAATATTGAGTCATTCCATAAGCATGCGCTTTTCACAGAAAGTCCGCAGAATTTTCCTCTCTGGGCTGTCTGCTTCAATTATACCATTTCCAAAACCGGGACTGTTATGGAAATCGCAGCATTTCCAGTGCGGGTATTTTTTTGCATTGTGTGGATGGGATTTGCTAGAAGGAACTGTACGGACTGTAAAGTGCTGTGGTTTTTACCACGGCGTTTACGCCACAGGGGGCCCCGGCCTAACAGTGTTTACTGACTACTTTTATAGCACCTTATATAGGTGGTATCATTTATCTTATGTAGAGATCTGACAAACAGCATGGATACCTGAATGAATTGGAAACACTTTTTCCATGTTTAGCAGAATAATGCATGATATGGTCATTGGATGCTTGGATTTACATCTAAAGCACCATGCACACAACCAAGCGTGCAGTCCAAGTGCCTTATGGGCTTCCATTCCATTCTATTTTTACTGCAAGTCTTATTCAGATTCATTGGAACAGATACAGGAACCCAGAAGACCCAAAAAACAGTCAACAAGACTTGGATAGCACACTCATTCATGTACATGACGCATAAGAAAGATGTAATTTTGCACACAGTCCATAAGCAAGTAATTTCACTTGTCAGTGTAGCTGCAATTAAGCCCAATAATAAAATCCACATATACTGTAGATTCCTCCCCATTAATGGACATATGTCATTTCTCAAGCTGCTAACAATATAACCATATAATTAAAGGAGGCATAAAAGATAAATCATGTAATATTAAAGGGCACATTTACATTTTATAGTTAAGATTTGTAAATAGGAAGCCTGAATAATGCATACTGCATGCTCAAAGCAACTGCGGCAATTATCAGTGGAATTCATTGAATTCTTGCAGCCAACGGTCTGAAATACTCAGTTATGGAAAAAGTTCCAAAATAGCAGCAATATAAGAAAATGGCACATGTCCATGCTGCAAATACTTAAGGGGATTGTCAAGACTTAAGCCCTAGTCACAAGTCCAATCCTAATGGAAAATCCATTATAACAGACCGTCAAAAAATAGGTCATGTCCTATTTCTGGACATTCTGGACCCGTGAAAACAGGAGCCTCTTGGATGCAAAATGCGTATAAAAAAATATCCTTATTCATGGCCGTTTTGTCCGTTGGTTGTCTGAATAGAGCCTTAGATATTATGGCCTAGTCTTAGGATAGGTCATCATCAATATCAGATTGGTGGGGGTCCAACATCCAACATCCCTACTGGTTACCTACTGCTGGATTTGTAGACTGGGCTGTACATAGTGGAGTGCCTGTGCTATTGCTTAAGTAAGAGCTGGGCAGCATTACCCCAGCATGGCCACTACATAGTGTATGGAGTCATATGCTTTCAGTTTTGGGCACTTTGCCGATCTAGTGACAGCTGATAGGTGGGGGAAACAGATGTCAGACACCCACTTATCTGATATTGATGACTGCCACCTTATTTTCTCTAAGACCCCATGCATACAACCGAGTGTGCATCCAAGTCAGATGAAACTCGGAGTGACATCCAAGTGCATTCCATTATGCACTTACCTCTATGGGGGCTTCTGATCCATTCTGTTCTCATGAAATGGAGCAGGATACAACTTGCTCTATTTTCATCAGAGCAGAATGGATCCTTGGACGTCCCCTCGGATGGCACGCTCGGATATGTGCTTGCAGCTTCATGGTTTCATCTTGTTGAATGTGCAAAGTTCCCCAAACACATTAGATGAAAGGTGTCCAAACCTATCAATTCCGGAAGGATTGGCTAAGTATGTAAGATATATGGAGTGTCCTGGAATTTGAAAATATTGACTCTTGGCTTCTGTCAGAAACAACCTTGACTGGAAACTCGAGATTCCTATGTCAGCAGCTTATTGCACTGAAAACATTGCTGAGTGTGAATGTACATGGTGAAGTTGGAGGACCAAGGAGCATTTGACTGACAGCTATCTAAAGTGTATAAGAACTTTAACACTCAAGCTGGAAATATACATTAGATACAGTAGACGCATTTGGCCAACAGCTATCTTTTCCATGAACATGCCTACCCAGATTGGTTGCTTTTAGAGATGGACAAACCAACCCGTATATTCCAAATTGTCCGTTTTTTTTTTGGTATGAAACCAAATAAATGGAGATTTGTCTTGGGCGAACTAAAATGGCCACCACATTATACTCTGGAGTGTCTTCAGACCCCAGAATATAATAGGTGGAAGCCAAGTGGAGGTGACAAAAAAAAAAATTCATACTCCACTTTTGTTACCTCTTTTGGGTCGAAACTTGTTCGACCCAAAACGAATCTTGGACCCGAGCCACCCAAACAAGAAATGAAACCAATCCTTTGAGGTTCTCCCATCTCTAGTTGCTTTTTATTCAGAGGAAGTGATATTTCTCGAAGAACGTATCTACAGGGGCAAAAAAGAAACAGGTTTGGGGAAATCCTACATCTTGATCATTTTATCTCCCAATGACAAAAGTAGACTGTTGGGCTATTCCCATAGACATTAGATTCTCAACCCAGTTGAAAGGTTCAAATACAGGGCCTGAAGACAGACCAGATTAAAAGTAAGTAAGCTAAACATATACTTTACGTAGATGGCTGAAATCCAGTATGCCCAGCCCTTTGTTCCCCTGATATATGCTGTTATGTGAAGAATTGAGACACCACTACAAATAAGATGGTCAGCCAGTCAGGCTGGTGGGTACAGATAACTTCATCTAAAATGTATATCCAGCTTAAAGAGGTTGTCCAATATATATATATATATATATATATATATATTTTTTTTTTATTAAGCCAGGGGAGATGGAAAAAAAAAATATATATATATACCCACCTGTCCCCGATACCCCAGCATGGCCCTGCTAACTGGCTGTCTTCTTTTGCCGGAAGTCCTCATTGGCTGTGAAGATCCAGGTCCTTTCCCTTAGGAAAAAAGTCCCTACCGCAAGTGACCCCTGAGGCCAATCAGTGGCCTAAGGAAAGGACCTGCGGATGTCACAGGGTCAGCAATTAAGTGCGGCAGGGACTTCCACCAGAAGAAAACAATGGAGCTTACAGGACTGCGCTGAGAGACACCGGAACACCGGGCACAGGTGAGTGTTTTTTTTGTTGTTGTTTTTTTTCACCTCCCCCCGGACTAAAAAAAAAAAAAAAATTGTCCTGATAGCCCTTTTAAGACCTGTGACTGAAAGTGTGATGAGTTGCACAAAATGATTTCCGACTTTTGACAATCTTAAAAATCGATAGCCCCCCGTATACTGAATTATTGGATTTTTTTTGTAATATACTTATATAAATTGACACTATTGAATACAATAACTACATATATTTTGATATTAATACAACTTTTCTTTTAAATGGGTCAGTGAAACTTTTTTTTCTAAATAAACATGTCAATCATTTTAAGTATATTTTGTATATTTTATATTTATTTAAAATTTTCTGGACTAATAAACTCTGGGAATAAATATTTCCGAGAACTAATTATAAAAAAAATAACTGTGTCAGATTGTGAACTGTTGAACGTCTCTATGGAGCGCCTGGAGGGAAAAAAAAAAAGGTATACAGCGGTGGCAGGATAGACATTCAGAGGTGACAGAAGTCAGCCTCATTAGCTTCCCAAAGGACAACATGGCACTTAAGGAGATATTAATGGAAAAAGACATGTCTTAAGTTTTCATAGCAGATGACCTATTATGAAGAAGTACATTTAGAAATACACATAATATATATTCTCCAGATTTCTATTTTCTAATTTACAGCTTTTACATTTACTTATTAGAAAGTTCATATTTTAATTAACTGACTTTTAGTAAAATATCATGTTGGACCTTTGACCGACTTTTCAAAACTTGTCATGGTCTTTGCATTAAGGGTCCATAAATAGAAGGCTTTTGGTTTTATAGCTTTTGCACCTTTAAGTCATTCTGATGCTGGTAATGACGCAGGATACGAATACTAGACCTTCTGTGTGTATGCCATAGGTTAATTAATGCAAATATTAGATTATCCATGGTGATCCATTATTGCCCTATGCTGGCTATACAAATAAAAATAGCCAAAATTGTAGCAAATGTTCTAATACTTTTATTTGCAGATGCAAGAATTTGAAGTTCTTATGACTGTTCATCGCTTTAAAAATTCAGACTGTGTTCACACACTGCGATCAGTTTATATAATGTATGTCTGCAATATAAACACAACCTAATCAGGAGCAATGATAGTCAAAAATATATACTCCATTGAGTTTTCCACTACAATTGACACTGTCCATAATTGTACGCCCAAGAGGGACATAACTAAAGGTTTGCAAGCCCTGGTGCAAAAGTTCAGCTTGGTTTCCCCTGCATGACTTATCCTCTCAACCATACATTTTAGCAGCATTGATATTTCACTTTCCCTCTCTTATCGCTATCTGAACCTAGACTGTCATGAAGACTTGTTCACAACATATCTATGCACACAAGCTTCCCATCTTCTGTCAAGACCCCCTCACATAGTAATCATTACCACTTTTGTGCCACAGTCTCTCCCACAGGATCGCTCACTGACTATATTTTGCTGACCAACTGATATTTTTTCCATGAAATGGTTAATTTTCTTACTCTAGTGCACCAGAGGGCAGGGGTAATAAATTTACTATGCATAGACTGCCAGGCATCAAAGGAAATCAGGAAAAAGATCAAAGAAGTTTTCCCAGCCATCATATGTTGACAGAGACCCATGGTCCCCTTGTGTTCTGGACTGATTGCAACTGCGACCACTATGACCCCTACACTTATTCCAGTGGCACCCAACTGCATGATGGATCTCAATGGCACGCTACTATTTCTGCCACTCCCATTCAGCTCCATGGTGAGTAGTGATACATGGTCATCTGAGAATGGAGATTTGGATTGATTTCACATAGGTCAAATATATAAGATTAGAGGCATGGAGGCTGATTTATAATGTTCCTCATTATAACTGTATGACAGTATTCCGCTAAGCGATGGCCCTAGCATATCAGATATCTACTTCTTTATTTTTCCTCTTGGCTTGAGGAAGTGGAGCAAAATGACCAGCATTGAAAAAAAAAACTTTTATGTTGCTAACCGTTAGATATGGGCAATTTGTCACGAACTGGGTTTGATCCAGATATTCCAAACTGATCGGTTTTTAACAAAACCAAATAAATGGCAATTTGTCTCGGATGAAATAAAATGGCCACCACATGTATTGTATAAAATACAGAAGAGACATGTGTCTTTAGAGTCACTGTGACATTCTGGTGCCACCTAACATCCTCTCAGCCAATAATCAATGGTAGGTGGACATCTTAAATTGCTGATGTCATTTACAGTATCTAAGGTGCTGTGGGCTGGAACACGAGGCATTTCAGTGATGTTGGAATGAGGGATTGATGTGTTAATCATCACTGCATGATACAAAGCACTGTACCGCAAAACGCTGATTCCGCCTCGCTAATTGTGAAAAAATGTAAAATTCCATCTTTTAAAGCAGAGGTACCCAAAGACCGGGCCGTGGATTACTTGGTACCGGGCTGATCCAGTCGTTAGGGACCTCTGTAGGCTACTAGCTGTTGGCTGATGCTCCTATGCTGCGTGTAATCATACATAGGCATAGGAGCATCGTCCGACACCTGGTAAGTGTCCACAGGACCCGTTTTTGAGAGTGATCACTTTCCACTTACCTGATTACTGATGCAGCTCCTGGGATCTCTTCTGACATTGCATTACATGAAAAATATATCTCACAGCCCCATAATTCATAAATAAAAAATCCTTATGTTTTGGATCAAAAAGTATTATACCATCCACAAATGCACAGAAAAGGACCCTCTTTGCTAGAGGCTGTTGATGCAAAAAATAAAGTTTTCTTATCCAGCACTCCAGAGACTTGTTAAAATTGCATAAAACTTAACTTTTAATAGTATATAGATGGATAGCATGAACATGCATGTCCAAAATTTCACAAAAACAAAAGAGAAAAAAATATTCAAAGTCCAGAAAAAACAAACATGAACACTAAACGACAAAAATAGTCTGGCTTACGCGTTTCAAGGCATTGGCCCTCACCCAGGATGTGCACATCTTCTATTCTGCTCCCGGAACCTTTGATATGGTGCCACTGGGACCGGGGAGCAGAATAGAAGATGTGCACATCCTTTGTGCAAGAACAGGTCCCGGGAGCTGCATTAGTAAGCAGGTAAGTATAATGTAATTGTAATTATAGAAACAGTATGTGGGCGGAGGGGGGACTATTACCTATGGGGCCAGTATTATGCCACTATTACAGTAATACTGTCTCCCCATATTACCTGTGGGGGGTGGGCATTATTACAGTTATATTGCCTTCCCCCCTCCCACAGTTAATAACAGTCCCTGAAACTCAGGTAATGAACTGGGGACACTACTAGGGCACGATTACAGTAATAGTGCCCCCCTACAGTTAATAACAGTCCCCCCCACACATACACACGTGGACAAAATTGTTGGTACCCCTCGTTTAATGAAAGAAAAACCCACAATGGTCACAGAAATAACTTGAATCTGACAAAAGTTATAATAATAATTCTATGAAAATGAACAAATGAAAGTCAGACATTGCTTTTCAACCATGCTTCAACGGAATTTTAAAAAAAAGAAAACTCATGAAACAGGCCTGGACAGAAATGATGGTTCCCTTAACTTAATATTTTGTTGCACAACCTTTTGAGGCAATCACTGCAATCAAACGATTCCTGTAACTGTCAATGAGACTTCTGTACCTCTCAACAGGTATTTTGGCCACTCCTCATGAGCAAACTGCTCCAGTTGTCTCGGGTTTGAAGGGTGCCTTTTCCAGACGGCATGTTTTAGCTCCTTCCAAAGATGCTCAATAGGATTTAGGTCAGGGCTCATAGAATGCCACTTCAGAATAGTCCAATGTTTTCCTTTTAGCCATTCTTGGTTGTTTTTAGCTGTGTGTTTTGGGTCATTATCCTGTTGCAAGACCCATGACCTGCGAATGAGACCAAGCTTTCAGACACTGGGTACCACATTTCTCTCTAGAATCCCTTGATAGTCTTGAGATTTTATTGTACCCTGCACAGATTCAAGACACCCTGTGCCAGATGCAGCAAAGCAGCCCCAGAACATAACAGAGCCTCCTCCATGTTTCACAGTAGGGACAGTGTTCTTTTCAAGATATGCTTCATTTTTCCATCTGTGAACATAGAGCTGATGTGCCTTGCCAAAAATTTCGATTTTTGTCTGATCTGTCCATAGGACATTCTCCCAGAAGCTTTGTGGCTTGTCATAGAATTTTTATATATTATTACTTTTGTCAGATTCAAGTTATTTGTGTGACCATTGTGGGTTTTTCTTTCATTAAACAAGGGGTACCAACAATTTTGTCCACGTGTGGAGGCAATGTTATTAACCAGGGGGCACTCATACTGTAATAGTGCTCTAGTAGTGCCCCCAACAGGTAATATTATTACCTGTGGCGGGGCACTATTAACGAGTGGCGGTTCCCCTGCCCTACCTATACTTTATCAAGGGAGCTCTCTCCATATCACCACTAATTGAGTGAGGGCCAACACCCTACCCTTACTTTTATTAAGGGATCTGTCCATACCACCAATAAGTTATGCATGATATGGACAGAGATCTTCCTTAATAAAGTATAGGTAAATGTATAAATGTAATCATTAAATATACATTTCATTGTGTTTTCTTATGAGCCGTCCAATTGCCCCAACCTGCCTCCGAAAACCCCACCCACTGTCAAGTCATGGGAAAATTGGTCTACATGTAAGTGGTCCTTGGTATAAAAAAAGGTTGGGGACCGCTGATTTAAAGGATACCTGAGTTTTCATGAAAAGTTGAAATATGTGCTGGGCAATACGTTCTAAGACTGTATAAGCCTCCATACATGATGTCCTATCAGGTTTTCTGCTTCTAATAATCAAATTATGGCTTAAACACAGTTTACATTTCTGTCTGAGGCGGTGGCCGTGTACAATAAGAAGGCTTCCCCCTCGCTCATTCATGGCTAATAATGTTCGGTCATACTGCCAGCAGTAACTATACAATTGCAAACAGCTGAGAAAAGCCCAAGTGACCATAATATAGGAGATCCAGGAACATTGGACTGAAAATACAGGGCACTACATGCAACCAAGTAGATAAAACACAAGAAAAAAAATCTGTGAGCACAATCAGTAATGCTGCTTGCTGTCTGTAAATAATATCCCACCTGTAACCACACAAGCAGATACAAGTACATAGAAGACTCTTCTTATGTGGCAAGCTGTGAGATTTTCAGAATTCTTAAACACAGCAGTAGTTTTGCAGCAATGTTGGACTGGGATGTCTAGGGCCCACCAGTGGAATTGTTTCTAGGGGTCCACCGCCAGGACCCCTGCAAATCAGCGGTACCAAGACAGGGCGGCTAAAGGAAATAACATGTCGGGAGCCATGCTGCTCACCCGCCATAGGATGTGCACCACTGCACTACATAAACTACAACTTATCTAAACTAAGCTACACCCTGTATGGCAAGTGAACAGCGTGGCTCCTAGAATTGTTACCATTACCTGTAGCTGCATTGTCCTGGAATAGCTGATCTGCAGAGGTCCTGGCTGTTTTACCTCCGCAGATATAATATTGATGGCCTATCCTAAGGACAATCAATATTAGAAAGATGGATTGTCCAGGAATTGGAGCAACCCATGTGGCGAGCAGGAGGTGTAAAATAAAAATAAAAAAAATTGATAAATAAAAAAAAAAGCATACTCCGTTGTCCACTGCCAGTGTCCATTCAGTCTCGTGCCGGCGCCTTCTTGCTGGGAGTCCTGCACCTCATGTGACCGCTAAGACCAATTAGGTACAGGATTTCTAGAAATGAGGCGCCGCCATGAGACCGAACAGACACAGGCGGGAGACAACGGGGTGCTGGGGACAGGTAAGTGTGCTTTTTTTAATTTTTTTTATTTTTACACCTCACTGGCTTCCACAGTGGTCTCTCCAATTTATGCACAACCTCTTTAAAGGGGTTGTCTGGACAGAGCTTTCTGCTTCCAGCCCTGTATTGTGTACAGGATGAGCGTCAGAAGTAGCTCCGTGCAACTGATTGGTCCGGGGTCGGCCCCCTACAGATCAGTTATTTATGGCCTAGCCTGAGGATAAATCATAAAAAAATTCTGACTGGACCACCCCTTTAATATCTCCCCTAATGCGCCACACTTTAAAGAGGTTGTCCAGCATAATTTTTTATTTATTTATTTATTTTATTATTAGTCTGGGGGAGGTGAAACCCCCCCCCCCCAAAAAAAAAAAAAAAATCTCACTCACCTGTTCCCTGTGCTCCAGTGTCTTCCCAGCAGGGTCCAGTCCTGCAGCTCCACTGTTTTCTTTTGCCGGAAGTCCTCACTGGCACAGGTAGTCATGTTCAGTGGGAAGAAAACAACAGAGCTGTAGGACCAAACCGTGCTGGGAGACAATGGGAAAAGAAGAGTACGTTTTGGGTTTTTTTTTTAACCTGCACCGGCCAAAATAAAAAAAAAAAAGTTATCCAGAATAACCCCGTAATGTCCCCCAAGATATTAGCCCCCATCACTGCTCCCTCAATATAATGGCCCCATAAATGGTCCCCATACAGTATAGGGGACCAGTGAAGGGGCCACTGTATGGGGGGGGATAGTGAAGGGGTCACTGTATGAGGGGGAATAGTGAAGGGGCCAGTGTATGGGGGGAATAGTGAAGGGGCCAGTGTATGGGGGGAATAGTGAAGGAGCTATTGTATGGGGGGGATAGTGAAGGGGACACTGCATGGGGGAAATAGTGAAGGGGCCACTGTACGGGGGGATAGTGAAGGGGCCACTGTATGAGGGGGAATAGTGAAAGGGCCACTGTATGGGGGGGGGAATAGTGAAAGGGCCAATGTATGGGGGGAATAGTAAAGGGACCACTGTATGGGGGGGAGAATAGTGCAGGGGCCACTATAGGGGGGAGAATAGTGCAGGAGCCACTATAGGGGGGAGAATAGTGCAGGGGCCACTGTATGGGGGGGAAATAGTGCAGGGGACACTGTATGGGGGAGAGAATAGTGAAGGGGCCACTGTATGGGGAGGGAGAATAGTGAAGGGGCCACTGGGGGGGAGAATAGTGCAGGGGCCACTGTATGAGGGGAGAATAGTGCAGGGGCCACTATAGGGAGAGAATAGCGCAGGGGCCACTATAGGGGGAGAATAGCACAGGGGCCACTATAGGGGGGAAGAATAGTGCAAGGGCCACTATATGGTGACAGGATAGTGAAGTGGACACTATATGGGGGCGGGATAGTGAAGGGGCCACTGTATGGCCCATACAGTGGCCCCTTCACTGGTCCCCTCTATAGCAGTTTTGGGTGATTACTTACCTGTCTGCTCCCGCTCCTTCTTACTCTGAGCGCACTGATATAACGTCATGTGCGCCCGGAGCAGGAAGAAGCAGGAGGCACCGGAGAACAGTCAGGTAAGTATCAGAGCTTAGATTGTAAGCCACAAGCTCAATGGGGCCCATGGCCTACAAGTCTGTAAGCCTACTAGTATCACAACCGGGTCGGCTGTGCCAATTCTCCCCGGTTTTGCGATCCGGTTATTCAAACCAGGGAGAACCTGGCAGCATCACTTACCTCTCCCCATTCACCTACCTCTGCACCACATGAAAGTATAATGCCCCTTCTTCCCCTCTACTGGCCCCACACATTATAATACCCCATCACCCCTGTTACTGGCCCCCAAATGGTATAATGCCCCTCTTTACTGGCCCCACACGGTTTACTTCCTCCTTTACTGGACTCCACACAGTATAATACCCCCTTCATTGACCCATTCACATTATATTGCTCCTTTGTCCATTTTACAGTCCCCCATATGGTATACTTCCCCATTTACTGGCCCCCATACAGTATAACACCCCCTTTAATGGCCCCACACACTATGATGCCCCCTATATTGACCCACACACGTTATAATGCTCTTCCATCTCTATTACTGGCCACCATATTATTTTTTTTTTAAACTGTAATTTTTATTAAAGTATACAGAACTACACAGGATAAATACAATAAAACAAAAAAAAAAAACAATTAAAAAAGGGACAAAACTGCTAAAATACCAGGACAAGGAAGACGGACAGAGGGAAATATAGGTAGGGGAAAAGAGGAGGGGGAGGAGGTCAGAGATTCTGCAGTGTACAATAGGTATCCCATGGGCACCAGATTGCATCAAAGGCCACTTCTGAATTATTTAAACTTGCCATCAGATATTCCAAGTACCGGATGTTCTTGACTTGGGCAATAAGGTCAGTAGTTGATGGGGGGTAATTGATCTCCAATGTAAAGCTAAAAGACACTTAGCTGCTGTGCAGAGGAAGAGTTTGGCAGATTTCTTCCCCATCTGTCTTGGTGGCAAGTTAAGCAAGTGGATGGAGGTACCAATTGTAGAAACAGGTTGTCAGTAATAGCTTTGACTCCCCTCAAATAGCCTCGTATCAGGGGACAGTCCCAGAATATGTGGTACAATAAGCCTATGGACGAATTGCACCTCCAGCAAACTGAGGAGTTCATGGGATTCACGGAGTGGAGAAGGCCAGGAGTATGGTACCAGTATATGAAAATCTTATATTGCACTTCCCGAAAGGTCACACAGGTATGACAGCTGCCCATGGCCATATAATCTGCCATTGTGCTGGAGAACATTTATTTATCACATGTATAGCTATTCTGTTCTGTTATGCTACAATAAAAATAATAATTAAAATAATAATAATTAATAATAATAAGAATAATAATAGTAATTATAACGATGACCAGTTGGTTAAATAATAACAACAATTCTAGTAACAACAATTGAGTCTTTTTGGATTTAGAATTGTTTTTGTAGCAGAATATTTCTGGATATATTTCAAAATGATGATATATATACTGTAGATATTTAGATATAATATAGATTTATACAGTACCTGGAGAAACCAAATTCTTCAGGACAGTAGCAGGGACATATCAGCCAATCACACATCTTGCTATCATTAGTCTGATTCCCACTAGAATACAACTCTCCGTCCTGACCCCGGTAGTTGATAGCAGGCTGCAGGTTCTAGGTATGTGCAGTTAATCACAGCAGTGCCTGTTGTAATGACTTACTATCTGAATGGCACACTTGTGATTAATCAAGCATGGTAAAAATATCTGGCTTCTCTGTTCCTCCTGAGACGAGGAAGATTATATATAATGGCTGAGTAATTTACTAATATAGGCTGCACGCTACATATGCAGAAACTTGTTAGTCTCGTTCCTTATGAAGTACACATTCATGTATTAGCACAGAGATCCAGATGCATGTCCGCTTCAGTGCTCTCCACAATCATATCCACATAGATAGCATATACTTCTTAACCACTTCTGGACCGTCCATAGACTATATACATCCAAGGGGTGGTTGCCTTGTTCTGCAAGGACTTACCGGTACATCCAAGAAGAACTCACCGGTACATCCAAGAAGAACTCAGTAGCTGCATGAAATCGTGCATTTGCTGAAACGGGGAGTCGGCTGTAACTTCAGCCGGAGATCCCAGAGAGAAGGCAGGGAAGGTTTATTACCTTTCCTGCCTTCCCAATCGCTGTGTATACAGCGCTCAATGAGCCATCTTGCGGCCGCCCTCTGACCAGGCGGTCACATGATCCGCCGGGATCAGCGTCTGTAAGAGCTGCTGAGTCCTACAGGACCCAGATCAGCTCTGTAGTAAAGTGCCGGAGGCTGTATTTCTCCTGCAACTGGGGCTAAATGTAACAGCCTCTAAATGTAGGGGAAATCAGCCTCCCCCACAAAAAAAAAGGTAATCAGATGTCCCCAAAGGTCTATTATGACCTTATGGGGACACAATGTAACAAAAAAAAAAAAAAAAAAGTAAATAAAATAATTTAAAAAATAAATAAAATAATATGCCAATAAAATGCCCTTATTACAGGTTATATCCTCACCCCCCGACGACACCATAAAAAATAAAAATTAACATGACAGAGAGGAACAACTATTTTATAAAGTTTTTTTTAGTAGCACTTTGTGTTATTAAATAAAAAAAAATGTAAAGTGAAAAACAGACACGTTTTCCCTCCTCTTTTGTTTATATTTTCCCAGATATAAAAAATAAATGAAAACACATGCAAAAATAAAAACAACATAAAAATAAAGCCCTCTGTGTCACCAAAAAAAGACGCAGAAATTAGTTGAATAACGCATATGATAAAAATTTTATAGCCCTCAAAACCGCACATACAAAAAAACCCGAAAATGTGTCTGGTCCTGGACCAGAAATTGGCCCGGTACAGAAGTGGTTAATCAGCAGTATATGATCTCCCCATTTAACTAGTGGGTTTGACTATTCTGACCCATTCCAATGTGTCCATGATAAAGTTTACCACCAAGCAATCTCCATAGGGAAACATTAGCTGTAGTTAGCTCATTGACTTACAAGCTTTCAAATGCTGCAAGATCGACCAGAACCCTGATGTTTTCAGTGTCCCGCTACGATCTCTGCCTCCCATTGAAAAAAATAGGAGGCAGATTTGGGACAGAATCTGTCACAGATTCAGGAATGGAATCTTCCCCCAAATCCGCGGCAACTTCTTACGTGTGAACTTACCCTCAGTGATATTATTGGAATGGCTGAGGGCAGGGTTGATTTCTGCACAAAAACAAATTCAGCAAAAAAAAACTGTTTGCACCTGCCTATTTACTATCACTATGTTAAGTATCAGTAAACTTCTATTTATTTTTTCATACATGAATAGTACAGGTGAAGGGAACAAACTTTGTAACATACTTCACTAAAGAAAAGTGTCTTTAACTATTATTTCTGTCTTTACTTCTTAATCCGTACACAAGCAGTGTCAGTTTGCAGTGAACTCTATGGAGAGGGGAAGGGAGGAGAAGAAGGAGAGAAATCTATGTACAGTAACCTGGCAGTGGCAGCACGGTGGCTCGGTGGTTAGCACTGCAGCCTTGCAGCGCTGGAGTCCTGGTTTCGAATCCTGCCAAGGACAACATCTGCAAGGAGTTTGTATGATTCTCCCTGTGTTTGCGTGGGTTTCCTCCCTCACTCCAAAGACATACTGATAGGGAATGTAGATTATGAGCCCTATCTGGGACAGTGACTGTCAATGTCTGTAAAGCACTGTGGAATATGATGGTGCTATATAAGTAAGCATAATAATAATAACTTCAGTAATTCAAATGGAAACTACATAATGTCTACGTAACTGCATTTGAATGACTTTGCTGCAATAAGCTTGGGTCAGAAGTTTCCCATCTGTAACTCTCCAGTTGTTGCAGACTAATACCTTCCATCATACTTGGATTTGTACAGTAGTTTTGTAACAACTAAAATCTACAAGTTGTGGACCACTGACCACTGACCTCTGACCTCTGACCTAGACCTGTGTTGTGTTGTGCTTTGATAATTATGTGTAGCATTTCAGAGCCACAATAACTATCATAGCACATTCATGCTTAGTACAATATTCCCGTAAATGAAATTGATGTAATCTATCGTCCTAAATTGATGATAATGCTAGAAAAACACAGGTTGGAAATAAAGTCAATCTCTGCTGACAAGTCCCATAAATGAAGTCAAACACATATAATGAATGCACAGCCTTTCAGAATAATGACTTCACTAGTGACACTCAATGGTGCGGATTATTCTTTTAATAAATACAGACAATTTCCCTAACATCGACCGTGCCAACTGGAATTGTGCTTGGCAGTGATACAGGAAAAAAAAATTACAGTTCAATAAAATCTAATAATTAGATCTAGTTTTGTCTTTGTTTGATTTAGAGTTTGTGGGTCATAAGAGACTGTCAGCTATTAACCTTTAACCCAAATCATTCAAAAGCTAACAAGAAATTGCCTAAAAAATGTCTAAAATAATAAATCCGAGCACACTTGGCACGCATTACACCCTAATTACTTTATGGATTTAAACATAGAAATAAATATTTTTTAGCTTGACCCAGTAGTAAAAACATGCAAATTGAGTTCCTGAAAGCCATCTGTACTATAAGATTGTTATTCCATTAGCATCCAAGTAAGAGAATTAGCTGACCATAGAAGTACTGATTTTTGTTTCCATGGATAAATTGCGTTGTTTGGATTGTGCAATAATAACCAATTGTCATATAAACATATGAAATATTCTTAAATGAAAATAAAATGTTTTGAACAGACATTCAAGAGGTTGGATCAGAAAGACAACACTTCTCTAAAAATCCCTGCCCCAATGATTGGCAGATTGCTGCATGTCAGGCTCTTGCGAGCCCCAGTAATTATCCAGGGGAAGTATCCTTTAGCTACGATATATTCTGGGCATGTAGATAAATCCAAACTTGATCATGTGGTACCCATTGAAAAGAATGAGCAACCATGTACAGTAATACATGGCTAGGATAAATCCACCAAAGCGGGAGTTGCTCATTCTTACAGTAGTGGCTCTCCATTCTGCAAATAGAAATTATTTTATCCCTTTATATTAAAGGCCTCAAATAGTTATTTATGTTTTTACATTGAATTAGTTAAATGAGTTTTCTGAGACTTTCCTTGCTGGTTCTGATCGTGTGCTGTTCATTCTGCATATGACTTCAGTTGTTAGCCATGTTCACCATGAACGTGATGTCATTGTTGATGAAAGCATTATTTATCTAAACTTTATTGACTGCCAGAGCAGCCAGGAGGAAGTGCGGGCTGCTGCTTCACACATCTATATGATCACAGCAGTGATTAGAGGTAACAGCAGGGGCAGGTAGACAAACGAAAAAAATTATTTTTTTTTTGTAAATTCTGCAAGCCTATCCCTGTCTCGGTTAGACAAGCATTCTTCCATGAGTGGTCAGAGGGTTTTATGGACACTGATGAGCTTAGTAGATGCATAGAGAAAGTGAAGGAGACGAGCAACATGTGTCATGTTATAGAAAGATATATGCATATATATATGTACAGAGCAATAGGTAGAGTACTGCACATAATCAGAGTTTGTATCGGGCATGAGTGAAAAACTGCTAGGAGGTGCAGTGGGTGGATGCTGGGAAGGTTTGCCTGAAAAAGAACTGACACTCCTACAACCAGGAAGTGTATACCAGGGTTTGCATGAGCCTGAAAATAAGAGGAATGGTAAAAATGGTCAGTTATGCGTGTTTATTAATGTAACAAGCATTTCCTGCTATTAGTCACATTTTTTGAACCACTTTCCAGCCACCCATTGACCATATATGTCCAGGCAGTCATTAAGTAAATCTGCAGAGTTTAGCGGCTACACACGATATTGTAGTTGCAAGAGCAGGGGGACAGTTGTTATTAACAGCCAGACATCCCAGAGAGAAGACATGGATAGTTTATTACTTTCCTTGCCTTACCAGTCTCTGCATGCAATGTGTGGATGAGATTCACTAGCATCCCATCCACTTTGCAGTGACTGTAAAAAGCAATGGGATAATCAGGGTCTCTTGGAAAAATATCAACCTTCTAAATGTGAGAAAATACAACTTCTTCCCTCAGGGACCAAAAAGTGATAGGTGAGAGGGGTAGAGAATTTAATTTTTGTGTACTATTTTCCTTTTTTTTGTTATCTTGGCTTCCAGCTGTACAACAGAGTTATCATGAAATCCTTTGCTCTGTTACTGTAATGTTCATTCTGGCTCAGTCTATACAGCAAAGTTGCCAAGTGAGCTACAGAAAACATGAAGCATCAGTGTATTGTGACTGTTCTAGTGTCTGATGTGAAAACAGGAACATTTTTATATTTATGTTACGTGAATAGTCACAAATATCAAAATATAAATATACAAAATGTAAACTTCAGCTTACTCTAGCATTTGGGTCTTCTTCGTTTGGGTCCGCTTCGGGACCCGAAAAACGGAACCCAATCCACTTAAAAAGCGGTTACCCACGGAAACCTATGGACCCCATAGACTATAATGGAGTCCGCTGGGTTTCCACCAGAAAAATGCAAGCCGAACTTTTCTCTTTGCATTTTTCAAGCGGAATGGGAGATGGAATCTCCAAATGGAAAGCGAGCGCTGGTGTGAATTCAGCCTTACTTCTTCTAAAGTTCTATAGACCTGTGTACAGCAAATCCAGCCAGCTGTAAATATATAATATTGAACATGAGTTAGATAAAAAAAACAAAAACTTTTACAGCTTTATTTATATCAACATTTAAAAATGTTTTAATTGGTGGTATGAATAAAGTTATAAAACTTTTCTATCAAACTATCAGAAGTGCTGGATCATTTTATATAAACTATAAATATAGGACTACTATTTATGGTGAAAGTATTGAGAAATCAACAAAACACCCACACATATATTTCTAGAAATCTCAGCTCCGTGTATTTTTTTATTTGGTCCATTATATTGGCTCATATTCTGAGGATAATCTGCCTCAGTTTTCTAGTTTGGCTTCATCTTCTTGTGCCCTTGTGAATTAATAGTTCTTGATCAAACTGCAATTTTAACACTCTTCTAATGAGCGACTCTACAGTGGTAAATTATTGAAAATATTCTCTAAATATAGTCATATTTATTTTGCCAGTAGACTGAATAACATAAATTAATTTTAGGTACCAGTTGGAAAGCTACTTATCTTTTCCATGTATTGTTCTGCTTGTTTTGATATAGAGTCTAGTGAATGGTCTCCTCAGCTTGAATTCTTTGTGACATGATCTGATCATTATCAGCTCATTAGTAATCAGCCCTAGAAAAGAGCAAAAGATTCAGCCAACTTTTCTGTGACTCAGGAACCGGTTTCCTGTCTGAACAAATATCTAATTTTTTCCACTATGCCTAAAATGATACCATTTAAAGATGGGTAATATGTTTGTATCTAGGAAACAAAAATAACAAATGTGCGGCTACTCATTGTTTCACGTCCATGGCTTGTTTGTCGTGTAAATTTGCTGTTTCAGCAGGATGTAAATGTGACACATCGTGTTTTTATAATTAGGTTAATTACACTAAAGTCAGTTCTGGATCGCTGTCTTCTGGTGTGACTCCTGGTCTGGATTCCCAGAACTTAAAAGTAGTCAATAAGGTTACTTTTACCTGATAACTCATAGATTGGCAGAGTTATGGATATGCACATGGAAGAGTCTCTGGAGTGGAGATCAGTGCATCACCATAACAGAGAAGTGTGCAGAAATGTGGAGTTTAGGCTAGGTTCTCACCAGCACTTGAAATCTGTTCGGGGTTTCCGTCCCTGTACCCGCTTAAAAAATGCAGAGAGAAAAGTCCTGCAAGCAGTGCTTTTCTCTACATTCTCCACATTTTTTCGCCCTTCTCAGGAGGAAACTGGATGGAAACCCGACAGACCCCATTATAGTCTATGGGGTCCGCGGGTTTCCGTGGGTAACTGCTTTTTTAAATGGATTAGGTTTTGGTTCAGGGGTCCCCAAGAGGACCCCCCAAACAGAAACCCGAACACAGGTGTCAACCTAGCGTTAGGCACAATTTAGAATCATCAAGTTGTATCACTACCTTCTGACACCCAGCTGAGACTCCACTAGTATCACATTCGTTTTGTGGAATAGCAAGGGTCTAAAGCTGGCCATACACAGTTCTGACTGCGAGTTATTTCAATTGATAACGAAAAGATTGGGCATGTTATAATCCAACTGCCCAATTCTTCTATCCCCCAATATCTGCCACTGGAGAGAGTTGGGGGTACTACAGCATTAGATAGTTGGTGGATGTTGCGTTCTTAAACATGATGCCCGCTCAGGAGCTCATAATCACTAGGTCTCCAATGGTTTACACAAAAGGAGATCTGAAGGTAATGGCCTCAATCGTCTCTGATCTCCAGAGTTGACCCTTTCTACGTTGGGCGAAATCCTCTCCCTCTAATCCAATGTCATTTCTACGCAACACCCCAGCTCACATTCGGTTGCTGTTACGTTTCCCACGCTATGAAATTATGGCAGCCAACTGGTTACTATGGCAGCCTAGAGCCTTCTGAAGGCTTAAAAAATATAAAAGTATATATCTTGCAGTGAACGCTGCAATAGTAAAAAAAAAAAAAAAAAAATCAAAATAGTTTTATTGCTGTGGGGTTTTTTGCTTGTTCACCTTTACAAAAATATTGAACAAAAGGTGATTCCCTTAAAAGGCATTCCCTAAAACATTCCCTAAAACGGTCTGAATAAAAACTACATTTACCTTACGCTAGGTTCAAACTAGCGTCGTCCATCCATTGTTCGGGTCCGTCGGGGGACTTGAACAATGGAAAGGCAGACCGATAAAACAACGGTAACAAATGGAGCCCAGAGGAACGCATTGACTATAATGGGCTTAGTCGGGTGTCCATCATTGTAAAACTGAAACTGGTGGAGGACACTGCAACTGAGTTTCCCATGGAGACAAAGCTCTGTACAGAGTAATATATGAATATCAGCGTACAGTGATTAAAATATATTTTTGCAAAATATATCATTTTGGTATCACCATGATCGTACTGACCTGCAGAATGCAGGGAGCATGAAATTTTTATGTCACAGTAAACTCTGTAAAAACAAAACCTGTAAGAAGATGGCACAGTTGCAGTTTTTTTCCATTTCCACCCAATTCTCATTTTTTTCAAGTTTCCCATTACATCATATGGAATATTAAATTGTACCATTGCGAAGTGCAATTTGTCCTGCCAAAAATATGCCCTCATATGACTCTAAATGCAAAAATAAAAATATTATGGATTTTGGAAGGTGTGGAATAAATAAAAATAAAAAACCCACGAAAATGCAAAAGTGAAAAATAAAAATAACTGAAGCAGGAAGGGGTTAAAAAAATTCCATACAATATCAATGTGTATTTGTAGTTCAGTATGCATGTTCTGACTACATGTGTGAAAACAATTTAGCTAAACAATTTTTTTATCAATGATAAAGATTGATTTCTGACCATTTCTGTTATCTGCAGCTTTTCAGTGTGGAAAGATAATATTATTTTTTCATGGCATGAACAATAATTTGCACACATTTAATGAGCTGTAGGATCAAAGCAAAGAATAAGATGCAATAATGTGTTTCCTTAAATGGGTTTTCCAGGCAAAAATTCTTATTTAAAAAAAAAAAGGTCTGTTAGTGCTATTAATGGCCTTTAGCAGTGTTTTGAGTGATTTCTGGGTTTCTCTGGGAGCTCCTGGCATCTTTTGCATTTGTTTACATAGTTTAGCCTACAACTACCATGATTCATTGCTCTTCACTCAGATCCCCCTCTCACTCCCTCACACCCCCTCCCTGTTGTCTCCCTAGCTAGCCTGGCCACTACTAGCCCTTCCCAACTAACTAACTCAGCCCACTTCCCCCCAAGCCCACCCTCCAACCCCATCATACTTACCTGTCTTCTTGTCTCCTACTCTTCTTGACATCTGCCTGGAGCAGAGGAGATGCTGTCTCTGCCCTGCAGGCCTCCCACGCTGCCTGGAGCCGGGCCTGATGTAACTTTCGGAAGTGACGTCGCAGCTCCGCTCTGGACCAGAAGCAAGAGAAGCCGGGTGAGTATTGTGTGCCTGCTTTCAAGACACTATTGCGCATGCATGGGGGTCTGGAACACAGAAGAAGAGGAGACAGCCTTCCCTGGATGACGTGTCCGGTCCGGATCCAGAGGAGATAAGTACAATGGGGCTGGGGGGGGGGGCGAGGCCTTTAGACTGACGTAATGGGTCAGGATATCGATTAGACAGAAGACCCGTTACATCAGCGGAAAGGTAAAAAATTTGATATATGTAGGTTACATGACCTACATATATAACTGAAAAACTATATATGTACTATATACTATATATATATATATACACAATATATGATATATGGAAAAAAAAGATGTACTAGAAAGTTGGCGGTGGGGACATGGGGGACTTAGTCAGAAATTGTTGATTTATCCTGACCAACCCCTTTAAGGAATCACTGCATTGTATAAGTTCATTGAAATTTTGCCTGTCATAATAAGAAACCAACCAGTTTTTGAATGGTTAATATCTGAATGCTTTTATTTGATATATAGACAAATGGCAGATTCAGGAGTATATGAAGACATACGTGTCATATTCTGGGCTAGGACACATAGTGCAGTACTATGAATAAGAGATGTCTCCTATAAAGTGATATTCTTTTCATAGTGACCAACTCTGATATAAAGTTATAAGTGAAACCACAGGAAAAAGGAATTTTCAAGCGTGCACTTTGTCCTTAGCTATTGTTCAATGAGTCAAAGAAGAGGGGAAGACACAAAGACATGAGTACAGCACATTTGTGTAGTTTTGCTATGTTTCAGCAGTGTGAGACCAGTCAAAACTCGCCCACCATCAGTACATGCTTTTATAAAGCACCATAGCATCACTTTCTGCTTCAGTTTATATGGTACTTGTGCTCTGCTCCTATCCCATTGTTTTAGAATAGAGCTGTAAGTGCAAGCGTGGGCTGGTCAATTTTACATGGCAGGTCCAACAAACTGGCACAAAAGAGCTGGACAATAGATTTCATTTGGTTTCCTGTATCATAGACTAATTTAGTACACAGATTGCAGAATGACTCAACACACATGATAATGCCATATCTTCTACATCTCTTCTTTGTAATGACAAAGTATCATCTCTACGGTTTTTGATCTCTCATCTAAAGCAACAATGTAAAAATTGCCAGAGAGACTGTGACATTTCTTCTTCACAGTCTCTTTGTTATAATAGGTATACAATAACTTTGCAGAAATTTTACAATATTTTCAAATATTTGGAAATGTCAGAATTATTACCAGTGTACCTCAAGTGATTCACTTGAAAACCTCTTAGGTGAATGTATGCCCATGTTTAGAACCTAGATTAAAAAATATGGACTCTATCCATTGCAATATAGTGCAGAGTGTGGGGACACTTGAATCCATGTAAACCTACAATATATTCCTTCGCTGCTGATGTCAGCTGGAAGAGCAGAGGAATAGATAGAAGGTAGATCCATAGATAATGCAAAAGGATAGGTAGGTATGAAAAGAGAAAGAAAGAGAGAGAGAAAGAAAGAAAGATTTAGCTCAAAATAACTTGTATATCTTACCAAGATGTCTGTGTGTCTGTAGAGAGATTTTGCTTATGAGTAAAGTCCTGTGATTACAGCAGCCTTGGCTCTGATTAAAGCAGTGCATATAGTTAACTAATAATGACCGTTGCCTAAACACTTTTATGCCAACAGCTATTCCCGCTAAACCTCTATATACTGTATATAAAACTTTGGCTCAGCTAAACATTTATATATTCTTAATTGCGAGAGGGGGAAATGGTAGCAGACAGATGCCTCTAGTAGTGACTTACCTCCCATAAGAACAAAGGATCAAGCATGCTGAAATCCAACAAGCCTGATCCTTCTTTCCACCGACATCTGTTGTTGGTGTAGAGTTAGGACATCTCCATTTACATTAGGTCAGCCCTGACTAAATATGCAGGTTTGGCCTGCATACATCTAATGTATATGTTGTACTTAACGGGATGTAAGAGTATACTAACAGGGCAGGAGTTGCAAGTGCAATATGAGCTAGCAGGCTTATAGATAAATTTGTGAACAAGTTGCCAAATAGCCCTGTTGCAACATTGTCCATGATCACATTTCAAAAAAGCTAATCTTTATACTTACTTAGAGATCAGTCCAATGAGTTCCTTAGGACTCATCTTTGACACTACTGATGCCTGCGCATGCACTTGAGGTCCAGTGCATGCGTACTTCACTGAAGAACAGTGCAGGTGCTGGGAGAGCTCCTGGGTGAATATTAAGATCTTGGATGGCATTACAACAGGACTATTTAGGATACTAAATCCCCAACCCATAAGGACCTGTGGGTGGTTTAGTGTTCCAAATCGTCCTTACATGTTCCACACAGGGCTCCACATAGACATGATGGTTTAAGAGAACTTTGAAGATTTTATACTTCAATGTAGGTACACTTTAAAAAATATTTCCTTTAAATAAACCTACAGCATCTTGTTGATGTTTTGAGTGTTGAATGATTTATACATTTTTTTATGCTTTTTGATTATCTAATAAATACTGTTAATGTCAAAATTATTTTATTCACTCAACACTTCTGACATTTGCACTTCTGTTAGCTTGGACATTTTTCACACTTTTGACACATGCAAATACAACTTGAATTATAAAATAAAAAGTTATGTTAAACCACATACCCAGAAATTTTCTCAAAGTTGATTACATAATGCCACCTGTGCTATATATACCCCGAAGCCTTCATGCAGTTTTTGTAAAAAAAAAAAAAAAAAAAAAAAATCATGTTTGTGATTAAATGTCAGACCTGAGCAGAAAATTAGACACCTGGCAGTTAAAGATGTGCAGAGTACATATATGCTACTTATGTCTATGTCTACATGTGCATATCTTCACAAAATTACCAGTAGTGAATAGTCTAAATATGTGGTTTCATGGTAAAAAATTTTAATAAAGCCACACCCTTATGAAAATACAAGGTTTACACAGTAGGCTTGCCGCAGTAACAGCATTGTGGATATGTGTTATACAAATCTCACATGCATTGATTAAAACCCACACTGCAAATGACCTGCAAACCTAATCAATATTTACCGTGTTCCCTCTCCTTATCTTTCTCCTGTCTCTTTTAACTGTTCTCTCTGGAACGCCCGCTCAGTGTGTAACAAACTAGAATATATTAATGATTATTCCTCAGTAAATCTCTCAACATGCTTGCCCTTACTGAAACCTGGATCCAGCAGTCTGATACGGCCTCCAGTGCTACTCTGTCTCATGGTGGCCGACAATTCTCACACACCTCTAGGCCTGACAATAGGAAGGGTGGAGGGGAAGGGTTACTTCTGTTACCGCAGTGCACTTTTCAGGCCATCCCACCGGTACCCTCACTCACATTCCCCTCATTTGAAGTCCATGCTATCAGACTTTTCCGCCCACTCTCCTTACGTTTAGCTGTGATCTACCATCCCCCCGGCTCACCCTACCAATTTCTGGATCACTTCACTTCTTGGTTTCCCCTCTTTTTATCCAGTGAAATTCCTACCCTCATCATGGGTGACTAACATCCCCACTGACACCCCTGTCTCCCCAGCTGCCTCACAGTTTCTCTCAATAACCACGTCTTTTGGTCTTTCACAACTTTCCTCTTCATGTAGATGGCAACACCATTGATCTTGTCTTCCATCGACTCCTCTCAGTTTCTAAATTTACTAACTCTTCTCTGCCACTCTCTGATCATAACCTTCTGTCTCTCACCATCAGTGCTTTCTCTCCTTCACAAGACACACCTACTCATCATACATATAGGAATTTACGTGCTATTAACACCCAGCACCTCTCAGATACTCTACAGTCCTTTCTGTCCCCCATCTCTTCACTGTCCTGCCCCAATCTGGCCACCAGTCACTATACTGAAACCCTTAAGAGTGCATTGGATGAGGTGGCTCCCCCCTCCACTCGAAAGGTTAGACGCAGGAGGCAGCAACCCTGGCACATGCCACAGACACGTTTTCTTCAGCGGTGCTCTAGGTGTGCTGAACGTCTGTGCAGAAAATCACATACACCTACAGCCTTCCTCCACTTTTAATTTTTGCTTAAAACCTATAATTCTGCCCTTCACCTAGCCAAACAAGCCTATTTCACCGCTCTCATCTCTTCTCTCTCCTGTAACCCTAAAAGGCTATTTGAAACTTTTCACTCCTTACTCCCAAGGTCCAGATGCCATTCACAGACCTTAGCGCAGATGACCTGGCCACTTATTTCCATGATAAAATTAATAAGATCCGTCAGGAAATTACTGCCCAATCCCCAGGTGGCACTGACTCCCTCACCAGCCGCACTTCAGACTGTTCATTCTCATCTTTTGACCCTGTTACAGAGGAGAAAGTATCTCAGCTACTTTCTTCTTCTCGCCCTACAACCTGTAGTAGTGACCCTTTCCCCTCACACTTTCTCCAGTCTCTGTCGCCTGCCATCACGACTTACCTTACTAAAATATTTAACCTCTCTCTCTCTCTTCTGGAATTTTCCCATCCTCTTTCAAACATGCCGTCATAACCCCACTACTGAAGAAATCCTCCCTTGACCCATCCTGTGCTGCTAACTATCGACCTGTCTCTAACCTTCCTTTTATCTGCAAAATCTTGGAACGCTTAGTCTATTCTCGTTTAATCCACTATCTTTCGGCTAACTCTCTTCTTGACCCCTTACAATCTGGCTTCCGCACTCTTCACTCTACTGAAACGGCCCTCACAAAAGTCTCCAATGATCTCCTGACGGCTAAATCCAAAGGTGACTATTCTCTTCTCATTCTTCTGGATCTCTCAGCAGCATTTGACACTGTTGACCATCAACTCCTCCTCACTATGCTCCGTTCTGTCGGCCTCACAGACGCTGCTCTCTCCTGTTTCTCCTCTTATCTCTCTGACTGCACTTTCTGTGTATCATTTGCGGGCTCTGTTCCTTCCCCTCTTCCCCTTGCCGTTGGCGTTCCTCAGGGCTCGGTCCTAGGTCCCCTGCTGTTCTCCCTCTACACAGCCCCCATTGGACAAACCGTCACCATCTTTATGCTGATGACACTCAATTATACACGTCATCCCATGACATCACCCCTGCACTAATACAGAACACCAGTGACTGTCTCTGCTGTCTCAAATATCATGTCTTCGCTTTATCTGAAACTGAATCTCTCAAAGACTGAACTACTGCTGTTTCCACCATCTAATAGATCTGTCCATGATATCTCCATTGTAGTCTCCGACCTTACCATAACTCCTAGGCAGTATGCCCGCTGCCTCGGGGTTTTGTTTGACTCAGACCTTTCCTTCACCCCCCATATCCAATCACCCGCATGCTCATGTCATCTCCACCTCAAAAACATCTCCAGAATCCGCCCTTTCCTTACCACAAATACACTAAAGACACTTATTGTTGCCCTGATTCACTCTCGCCTTGACTACTGTAACTCCTTACTAATCGGTCTTCCCCTTACTAAACTCTCCTATCTACAATCTATTCTGAATGCGGCGGCCAGGCTCATCTATCAGTCTAGACGCTATAGCAATGCCTCTGGTCTGTGTCGGTCACTACATTGGTTGCCTATTCAATACAGAATACAATATAAACTTATCACCCTCATCCACAAGGCTCTCCATAATGCTGCACCTCTCTACATTTCCTCCCCCATCTCTGTCTATCGCCCAACCCGTGCTCTCCGTTCACTCAATGACCTAAGACTAACATCCTCTATTATCAGAACCTCCCACGCTCGTATACAAGACTTCTCCCGAGTTGCACCACTTCTCTGGAATGCTCTATCCCGGACTATTAGATTAACCACCAATTTCCACGGCTTCAAGCGTAAACTAAAGACATATCTTTTCAGACAGGCCTATCACAACTCCTAATGTAAACCCTTCCGTAGTTAGAATCCCTAAAACGTACCCTCCTCTGTTTATGCTCCAACATTACCTCACAGGATATGATGCCGTATCAGACTAACTTTATAAGTCCAGGCACCATCTGCATGTTAAAGGACACGGCTGATGACGGCTCATACAGTTTTATATATGTGTAATGACAGTAACCTCTATTACAGAATTGTCTGACCATTGTATAAGCAATGCTACCTCTGATGCCACCCCTGCTACCTCTTGTGTCACCCCCTCTACCTCATAGATTGTAAGCTCTTGCGAGCAGGGCCCTCAGTCCCAGTGTGTGAATTGACTATTTCTTTGTAATGTATCTTTTTTGTCAGTACTTGAACCCTACAAATTGTACAGTGCTGCGGAATATGTTGACGCTGTATAAATAAAATTTATTATTATATTATTACCTGCTTTGTAGGCTTTAAGTCCACAGCATGTCAATTGTTGCCTTGGGTCTCACCCACAGCTGTCAACATTGCTATGCAAAAGTTCAACACTGCACAGGCCTACAAAAAAAACTTCCAAATCGGCTTTTTATAGTCACAGCAAAGCAGATGGGATTCTAGTGAATGCCATCCCCACTTGGTGGAAAAATATGCACAGCGGATACGCTGCGATTTCCAAAACTGTTGCAGTTTTGGAAATTGAAGCATGTCAATTATGTCAGTGGTTTCCCTCTACATATAATGGAAGCAGAAAGTTCGCAGAGGAAGCTTCTGTGGACTTTCTGTGAAAAGCGATGCAGGAAAAACCATGATGCGTTTCCAGTGCAGTTTTCTCTCAGTGCTTTTAGGCTGCGGCTCACTGCGTGGGGTCTTAGCCTAAAGGGGTTTTCCCATGAACATAACTATATTTAAATTTGTAGACAATTAAAAGTTAGACATTTTTGCAAATATAAATAATTAAATTCTGTCATGTTTTAGAGATTTTGTCTAACCATCTAAGGCCCCTTGCAGACGACCGTGGCCGTGGTTAGTGTGTTATCTGTGTATTTCCGCGTGTCCCCCGTGCGCTGCCCGTGCCTTTAATTCACAGCCGGCAGCACACGGTCATCTGCAACCAGCCTTAGTCTTTTGTTTAGATACCTATGGCTATGACCTTCAATGTAGGAACTTTCTATGCTCTGAAACCCAGGCATGATTTCCTTATTGTATTCTTGTGCATGTAGTGTCCCCGCCTGACAACAGATGTCACTAAAAGGATAATTAGAGAAAATCTTTAAGACTGGGGCCCCACGTGGTGTAAACGCCTTGGTTTGCCCACGGCGGAAACGCTGTGGAAAAAGCCGCGGTGTTTTACAGTCACAGCAAAGTGGATGGGATTCTAGCAAATCCCATCTCCACTTTGCAGTAAAATACATGTAAAATTAGCCTAAAACGCTGCAAAATGTTTAATTACTTATATCTACTAAAATTTTTAACTTTTAAATTGTCTACAAATTTTAATATGGGTATGTTCATGGCAATAACCCCTTAAGGTGAATGAATCCCCACACCTTGTATCTTTCCTAGAAGTAGGAAAGAAGATTCTAATTAGAGATGAGCGAATCGAAGCTGATGAAGTGGAATTCGATCTGAATTTCAGGAAATCTTCAATTCGCATCGAATCCGGATTTCCTAACGCTTCGTGGTATCAATTCGCATTTTAAACTAAGGACACGTCGGAATAGCCTTTAGAAAGGCTATTCTGCTCCTACCTTTGCTGTTGCATCACGGCCATCTTTCTTCTAGTCCTACTCGAGCGGCTCTGCGCATATCCGGCGGCCATATTTTTTCTAGTGGACATCGCAGGGGACGTGATGCAACGGCAAAGGTAGGTGAAGAATAGCCTTTCTAAAGGCTATTCCAAAGTGTCCTTAGTTTAAAATGCATATCCCCAGGAAAACTCTGCAGACTTTCTGTGAAAAGCGTTGCAGGAAAAAATGCAATGCATTTCCGTCATGGTTTTTCCCGCAGTGCTTTTTGACTGTGGCTCGCTACGTTGGGGTGCAAATGCAATGAAAATGCAATGAAAAACACTGAGGGAAAAAAAACTTGATGCGTTTCCGCTGTTTTTTTTTCTTCAGTGTTTTTTTGCTGCATTTCGCTACATGGGGCCTTAGCCTAAAAGTGAGTGACTACATAGCTGACACCAGTAGACAAAAAGGTCCATCTAAAAATAAGCTTCAATGTCTAGCAAGTGTGAGGCACATTTTTAGGAGTTCAATATGAGAGTATGACTGAAGGATAAAACCATCAGACCACAAACAATTGGTTTCTAGCCCCTACCCCCAAAAAAGACTGAAAAATTTAAACTGGAAAGTGAGGATGATCATAGAATGCATTCTAGTGAAGAAATAACCCAGTCCATTAGTAAAAGCAGATTGTGTGACCACCCATATGTGTCTTTAGTATGCACAACCTACAGCTATACAAACATATCACTAAATGTAATATAAACACTTTACTGTTAATTTGATACAAAATACTCCTGTTAGAATGAATTAATATCTATAATAAATACATGAATAATACAAATAGGGACAATATCTCATTGTACAAACCATTAATATTCACAGTCCCTGTTAAGGACAACCACTGATCGCCTCAAGGGGCCTCCTGCAGATAGAGATGCAATGGCCAAAAACTGCTATCATGAGTCACAGAGAGTTCGTATGCTTTCAGCCTATAAATCATTCCCTCTTAACCTCCCACACAGAGACTCAACCACGAGCTAATGCTTATGGAGCTTACATGCAAAATAGTGCACATAGATAAATGTCAAGTCTAAAATCCCAGAGTAACGCTCTAGGCAAAAAAATGCAGGATAATACATTTGTTTTCCTGGAGATTCATTTCCTTAAACCGGTTGCACAAGACAGTGTACTAACCGACTGCCGTGAATGAATGGGACACGCGGATGTCAACAGCCGTGCTTCTGCAGCCACTTTCATTAAATGAATAGGAGCCACGGAAGCTGGGCTGCAAAATCGGATAGGAATAGGACCTGTTCCATATTTTGCGGCCCGGACTGTCAGCCCGCACACGGGACCGTGTAATTCACAGTCATGTGTACAGGCCCATAGAAATGAATGGGTCAGTGTGCTATCGGGGAAAAACCCGAATAGCACACTGACCAGTCATACGATCATCTGCAAGGGGGTTTAGTGTATCTAAATACATAGAAGTGTCTTATTGGTGCATGCACATGCTCTGGTTGCCCTCCCTTGTAGTACATGGCTGCTGTAGTATGGCGCCACGAAGCATGCCACGCCTTCCCTCAAGTTTATCCAGGTGACTTTGGTCTCTCAAATTGGAAAGTGAAAAAACTACCAGGCAAGTAGACTTGGCAGAAGGTAATATTACAAGCATCGCATGCTAAGAATGACTGGATATACACATAATGAATATATAATATATATATATATATATATATATATATATATATATATGAAATGCTTCTTTAAAATGGATTATATGAGTTATACCAGTATAACAAATTAATAGGGGTCACCTATCACCTGAGATGATATTGATCAGCAGTTCCGAGACATGAGTTTCTTTTTTTGGTCCATACGCAGGACAAAAAGTTAGCAAGTGCTTAGTTTTGTATCCAGGTGTGTCCACCCCTCACGCTAGGTTCACACTAGCATTGGGTGAAGCCGCCGGAGATTCCACTTAAATCAGTGCTAGTGTGAACCTAGCCTAACTTTGCTTGAATTTAGTCAAGATCTCCAAATGGTTCTCAAGAAAAAAAATTCAAAACAATGCAAAGATCCTGTTAAGCTGCAAGTCACATCATCACCATGGCATGGCAGCACTTATATACATACAGTGGGGAAAAAAAGTATTTAGTCAGCCACCAATTGTGCAAGTTCTCCCACTTAAAAAGAAGAGATAGGCCTGTAATTGACATCATAGGTAGACCTCAACTATGAGAGACAAAATGAGAAAACAAATCCAGAAAATCACATTGTCTGATTTTTTAAGAATTTATTTGCAAATTATGGTGGAAAATAAGTATTTGGTCACCTACAAGCAAGCAAGATTTCTGGCTCTCACAGACCTGTAACTTCTTCTTTAAGAGGCTCCTCTGTCTTCCACTCATTACCTGTAGTAATGGCTCCTGTTTGAAATTTTTAGCAGTATAAAAGACACCTGTCCACAACCTCAAACAGTCACACTCCAAACTCCACTATGGTGAAGACCAAAAAGCTATGGAAGAACACCAGAAACAAAATTGTAGACCTGCACCAGGCTGGGAAGACTGAATCTGCAATAGGCAAGCAGCTTGGTGTGAAGAAATCAACTGTGGGAGCAATAATTAGAAAATGGAAGACATACAAGACCACTGATAATCTCCCTCGATCAGGGGCTCCATGCAAGATCTCACCCTGTGGGGTCAAAATGATCACAAGAACGGAGAGCAAGAATCCCAGAACCACACGGGGGGACCTAGTGAATGACCTGCAGAAAGCTGGGACTAAGTAACAAAGACTACCGTCAGTAACACACTGCACCACCAGGGACTCAGATCCTGCAGTGCCAGACGTGTCCCCCTGCTTAAGCCAGTACATATCCGGGCACGTCTGAAGTTTGCTAGAGAGCATTTGGATGTTCCAGAAGAGTATTGGGAGAATGTCATATGGTCAGATGAAACCAAAGTAGAACTGTTTGGTAGAAACACAACTCGTCGTGTTTGGATGAGAGTGAATGCTGAGTTGCATCCAAAGAACACCATACCTACTGTGAAGCATGGGGGGGCAACATCATGCTTTGGGGCTGTTTCTCTGCAAAGTGACCAGGACGACTGATCCGTGTACATGAAAGAATGAATGGGGCCATGTATCGTGAGATTTTGAGTGCAAACCTCCTTCCATCAGCAAGGGCATTATAGATGAAACGTGGCTGGGTCTTTCAGCATGATAATGATCCCAAGCACACCGCCAGGGCAACAAAGGAGTGGCTTCGTAAGAAGCATTTCAAGGTCCTGCAGTGGCCTAGCCAGTCTCCAGATCTCAACCCCATAGAAAACCTTTGGAGGGAGTTGAAAGTCCGTGTTGCCCAGCGACAGCCCCAAAACATCACTGCTCTAGAGGAGATCTGCATGGAGGAATGGGCCAACATACCAGTAACAGTGTGTGCCAACCTTGTGAAGACTTACAGAAAACGTTTGACCTCTGTCATTGCCAGCAAAGGATATATAACAAAGTATTGAGATAGACTTTTGTTATTAACCAAATACTTATTTTCCACCATAATTTGCAAATAAATTCTTAAAAAATCAGACAATGTGATTTTCTGGATTTTTTTTTCCTCATTTTGTCTCTCATAGTTGAGGTCTACCTATGATGACAATTACAGGCCGGCCTAATCTTTTTAAGTGGGAGAACTTGCACAATTGGTGGCTGACTAAATACTTTTTTTCCCCACTGTATATAGCATATCTCCTAGTATCACCTAGTATCAGCTAGTCAGTATCACAACAACAAAACTCAAAATCATGTTGTTTTTTTTTAAAGCTGGTCATCTCACTGCACATATCTTGGGATATGTTCAACCATGTGAAAAGGTAAGAAAGGATCCATCTGTAGGTACAGTATAGGTCACAGATCCCAGACGAATATGACACGGATAAGGACTATACTACAATTGTTTATCACTCCACTAATTGATTTTAAAGTGATTTTTTTCAGGCTACAAATATTGATGACCTCTCCTTAAGATAGGTTACTAATATCAGATATGTGGGGGTCAGACACCCAGCGCCCTTATCAATTACATGCAAAGAGAATAGAGCAGGAATCAGACAGCGCTGTTCTCTGTGTAGTGGCAGAGCTGAGTCATTGCAGCTTAGCTCCCATTCAAATAAAATGGAGTTGATCTGCAGTACCTGATCTGACCACTACAAAGAGAATAGAGCTGTCTGCTTCCTGCTCCATTCCCTGAGTATCAGCTACTGAGAACAGCTTATGAGATGTTGGACCAGCGCTAATCCAAAATTGATAATAAGACTTAGGATAGGTGTAACGTCTCTGCCGTTTCAGGTCTCGGCGCCGCCCTCCGCTCGCACGCTGTGGCGAAAGAGGCGTCTTCAATTTGGTTCTTTGTGTAAGCTTCTTGATGCTCAGTCTGAACACTGTCCTAGTTCTCTTGCTGTGTAAAACCACACCCGTGTAATTAGGAACATTTCTCTCTGGACTGCATAGAGTTAATCTCTTCCTGGCCTGAGTGATTGACAGCCTGTGTACCTATCAGCTCTGGGGCTGGTTCCAGACTTTCTATAAACAGGTTGTCAGCCCTCACATGGTTGCCGGTTATTGCTCTGTCTTTGCCTGCTCTCCTTGTGATATACCTTTCTACTTTGTTACCTGATTTTCTGACCACTGGCTTTGACTTTGACTATTCTCTTGGATCTCGATTCTGTGCTGCAATTGCTCGATTGTTACTGACCCCTTGGCTAGCTGACCTCCCTTTGTTGTTGTGCGTCTTGTCTGCGTTCTATGTGATCACTTATTATAAGGAGGGACTGTCGACGTGGTTGCTGGCTGTCACCTAGGACAGATCGGGCAAGTTAGCCAGGGACAGTGGGGGGATTCAGCTTAGGGTCCACTGTCTCGTTGTGCCCCTCCCCTCTAGTTCTCCAGCAGCTTCTGGGGAATCGCTCCTCTAGTGATTCCCTTACAATAGGTCATCAATATTTTTTTTTTACCCCCGAAAACCCATTAAACTATTGCACTTCCGCTGCAGTCCAAATGAATGCAAACTGGTGGACTGCATCTGTCACTCAATAGTTAAAGCACAGTTTGTAGTACTACAAAAAGTTGCAGTTTATCCCTGGTATTAGTCTTCTATAAGAATGCATGCTCCATGCTCATACCTGCACATCAATGGAATATATCCATTATATCCATTGATACTTTGGGGCCGTTTTGTACTGCCGTAGATTTCCATTACAACATACGCTGGAAAACTGGCATGAATTATAATGAATATGTTGGGCCGAGGAATCCCAACCTTGGCCCACCATGCTCCCGGCACACAGGTCAGGGGTTGCCTTCGCACCAAAAGTATCCTACAATATCATCCCTCTAGCCCAGAAACCTGGTGTAGAATGGCTGATGATTCCCCCATTGTATTTACACAGTCCTGACTGTATCTGTGATGTTGCAGGAATCCAGGATGTTCTTAGCTATTTTTATTCTGGAAGTCAATACACAGAAAATCAAACCCCTTTTTGTGAGTCCTCTGTAAATAGAGGAAACGATTACACTATTTAGCAGTCTGTTACTTTTGTTGTCAGTTAGAACAGGAAGAAGCTGAATGGAATGTGCAAGGTGCGTGTGCAGCGAGATGTGACGGCGCAGTGTGACAGTGGAGGAAAGGGAAGCATATGCTTGTTTACAAGGTTTCAGAAGGGAAACACTGGCTGTCTTGACTACAACAGACATGTTTCATTGTAAATCTACTTAGTCAGTGCCATCACTAGTGACACGTCATGGCTGCTGCCACCTGAAACTAGAAGAATTTTATTTGTCCTTGAGACTGCAGGAAGTCTGCTATTTTTACACGAGGGGCACCTTTTCCATAAATGGATGTGTAAACATACTCACGGGTCATTAAAAGGGAAATTACATATATTTGTTTTTATTGGATGTTCAAAGTGACTTCAAAGTATATGTTACTTCTGCTTCCTGTGGATCATGTCTCGATGAATAATCACCGTAGGAAGCTTAGGTCTTTAATGGGGTTCCCCTTTAAATTGACAGGATGTCCTTTGCATCTTTAGAAATTTTTTATTTGTGTTGCAGTTGTGTCTAAGGTTACGGTTACACCTGCGTTCGATGACTGTTCAGGGATTCCCTCCCCCATTCAGCTTGAAAAGTGTGGAGAGAAAAGGACTTTTCTCTCTGCATTTTTTCGGCAGAAACCTTTTGGGCCCCATTATAGTCTATGGGGTCCGCGGGTTTTTGCGAGTAACCGCTATTTATGTGGATTGGGTTTCCGTTTTTCAGGTCTGATTGGTTGCCATGAAGGCTTGCTATGGAAGGCTCCCATGCTTGTCGTTACAGTACATCAGTTCTATTACACGCTGCTGTAGAAGTGAATGGATTTTCCTATACACTGCAGTATTGCAGTGTATAGTATGTGCAATCAGACCCCCTAGGGTTCAAGGTCCCTAGGGGAGTCTGAAAATAAAAGTAAAAGAAAAATTTTTTAAAAGTATAAAAAAAACACACAAAAAACACCCCCGTTCCCTAGATCACATATAAAAATAAATAAACAATAAACATAAACACTTTAGGTCTCCGGCGCTCAAAAATGTCCGAACTATTAAATTATAAAAATATTTATCCCATATGGTGAACGGCGTAGCAGGGAAAAAAAATCAAAATGGCCAATTGGCTGTTTATTCAACACTTTGCCTCCTACAAAAAATAGAATAAAAAGAGATCAAACCATCAGAACTTCCCCAAAATGGTAACAATAAAAACGCCATCTTGTCCTGCATAAAAGACGCCTTACCCAGCTCCATACACATAAATATAAAAAAGTTACAGGTGTCACAATAAGGCAACAGAAACTTTTTTCTATTTTGCAAAGTTTTCGATTTTTTAAAAGGTATCAAAACATTACAAATTCTATATAAATTTGGTATCGCCGTGTTCGTACTGACCCGCAGAATACAGGTAACATGTCAGTTTTACCACATAGTGAATGCCGTAAAAATTAAACCCATAAGAAATTGGTGCAAATGTGGTGTTTTTTCCAATTTCTCCACGCTCAGAATTTTTTCCAGCTTCCCAGTACATTGCACAGCATATTGAATGGTGTCATTAAAAAGTACAATTTGATTCACAAACAATAAGCCATCATGTGACTCTGTGGACTGAAAAATGAACAAATTATGGAAATACAAAAATGAAAGGGTTAAGCTACACGTTTAGATATGGTCCTGGAGATGGAAATACCACTTTAATTCCTCTTAGCCTTGCCTCTATTTCAAAACTGTCAAGGGAGACGTAAAAAAAAAAAGGATAAGGCTGGGACCCCACTCGGCGTTTTACAGTCACTGTGTAGTGGATAAATCCCATCCCCACAGTGCGATAAAATACCTGCGGCAGCAGACACGTTGCGATTTCCAAAACATGTCAATTATACCTACAGAAACTCTGGCGGTTTCCCTATCAGTATAATTGAAACAGTAAGGCTGCAGAGGAAGCCTCTGCAAACTTTCTTTGAAAAGCGCTGCAGAAAAACTGTGATGCATTGCTGCTATGGTTTTTCCCGCAGCGATTTTTTGCTGAGGGACACTACGTGGGGCCTTAGCCTAAAACACATAATAAAATGGAGCATTTTATGTACAAAACCTCTTTATCGTGCAATTTGCACCAGAATTCCGATTAGAGAATCTTTAAGTCTAAGCTCAATTTTCTTTAACAGTTATTACAGACATGATTATTAAAACATTCTAAGACTTAAAGGGGTATTCCCGCGAACATAACCATTTTAAAATTTGTAGAATTAAAAGTTAAACATTGGGGGGCGGAGCCTAACTGTGGAAGGGAATGGTCGCATAGCTGAAAAGCTCCAGGCTTGAGTCTCACAAAGCGACATATTAGCGACGTGCCCGTGGACCATTTTAATCCAAAAATCACTGGGATAGCTTCCTTACTTCTAGGGATGCCAAGAAGACGGAAATCTGCGGTGAAGCCGCAGAAAATTTCAGATTTTTACTTCCCCCACGGCGGTGAGGAAGCTCAAAATGGCGGCGGCTCATACTCCAGCGCGGTCTCCGGGGCCTCGACTCCAACTCGGGACCCTCCGGTGGGAAAGCTCACGTTATCGGCGCAGCGGAGAACGCTGTCAGCGCCGTCGCTTCAACAGCTGATGGAGGGCGGGGGTCCGGGGGGCGTCGGGGCCGTCTCCCCGGCGGGCCGGGGAGAGCGCGGCTCCAGGGCTTCTCGGGCCGACGCACCGAGGCCTATAGGCCTAATTCATGCGGAGACACCCACCTCGCCTACTGCTAGCCCGGCCAAACAGAGGCCCAGGATCCAGACCGAGGAGCCCCAAGAAGAGGAGGTGAGCAATACTACTACTACTACACAATATGTACCGCCATCCACCAATTTTTTTGCAGATATCCCAGCAACAGAGAGTTTACTCACTGAGGCCTCCATGAAAAACATGCTTATGGCCTTCTGTAAATCACTGACAACTGACATGTCCTTAATGGTTAAACCGCTAGATAGAGACCTTCAGGAATTGCAGAAACGCACTGTTCATGTGGAATCTAAAATGGCGGAATTTGCCGCCTCACACAATCTTCTCATAGATGCTCATAATGCAGTGGACAAAGATGTGTCGTTTCTTAAATCTAAAATAGCAGACCTGGAGGATCGCTCACGGCGCAATAATCTGAAATTTAGAGGGATTCCAGAGTCCGTACCTGCGAGTAATCTCACAGTTTTCCTTCAAAATCTGATGCGCACGCTAATACCAAATCTCACGGAAATGGAATTAACCATTGATAGAGCGCATAGAGTCCCAAAACCTTCACATCTGGATGAAACTGTACCCAGAGATGTCCTAGCAAAGGTCCATTTTTACCGCACTAAAGAGATGGTGCTGCTGACCTCGCGGAAAATTGGCCGTTTATCTGATCCATATCAGAAAATATCTATCTACTCTGATCTTTCGGCTGCAACACTACAACTAAGAAGGCAATTTATCCCTATCACTACAGCGTTACGTCAATATAACATCCTATACAAATGGGGATTCCCGGTCCGAGTGATCATATCCCGGGACAACCTTACTTATGTTATCAAATCTCCGGAAGAAGGCAAAAAGTTGCTAAACAAATGGAACATTACAACCAGTGATCCAACATCCAAACCACCACCTGGCCCTGTGTCGGATGGATGGCACAAACCGAAAACCCCAAGGCGTCCACCAAAAGGGCTGCACAGTTAGAAACTCACTCTACAAAGGATTTCGTATGTCCACTATTGCTGAACTTATCCCCCCGAGATTACAACAGCCGCTGGTCCGCTGTACCACATTTCTTATTTTTGTTTTATTTAGGTGGTTTACCCACTGGTTTCTATGTTTCTACAGTTTGTTTGTTCTTCGGTTCTGGCACATGGGGAGTCGTGACTACACAAGGCGGAGACGATTCTGTTCACTACCGTTACTGGTAACTTCTGAAGTGGGTGGTTGTGGTAAGATCTGTGAAGCATTACTAAATGTGAATTATGGTACTTAAAATTATGTCTATGAATGTCAGAGGCTTGAACTCCCCTCAAAAGAGAACCAATTTGTGGAGAGAGGCCCGAGCTCAAGGCTGTGACATTCTTGCAGTTCAGGAAACACATCTTTTGGAGGTGGACGCCAGTCGCATTAAGCATGCCTCCTACCCACATATATTTCACGCTCATTGCTCCTCCAAGCGCAGGGGTACACTAATTGGGATCAAAAACTCAGTAGCATTTCAGAAGATGTCCCACTATGCTGACCCTAGAGGGCGATTTGTCATATTAGTTTGTATCCTTAATAATGTCACGTATATGTTGATCTCGGTCTATGCCCCAAACAAAAGACAAGTATCATTCCTGGGGAAACTCATGAAAGCAGTGGAGCGAAGAAAACAAGGATGCTTAATATTAATGGGAGATTTTAACATGGCTCCAGATCCAGAGGTAGACACTACCTCTAACGTAGCGACACGTCATCCTTCCTTTTCGCAGGCTATATGGCGCCACGACTTATTTGATATTTGGCGTATCCTTCATAATACTGAAAAAGATTATACTTACTATTCAACTGTACACAATAGCTATTCAAGAATAGATTTATTCTTAATAGAACAAGCTAGTATTCCCCTTGCCGTGCAGTCGGAAATCTCACAAATAACATGGTCAGACCATGCAGCAATAACCCTGACCCTAATGGAAAAATATGATAGTCCTAGAGCGTATATATGGAGGTGCAATGACTTCCTAATGTCGCAGCCAAAATATAAAGCAATTTTGGAAAATGACCTGAAGGAATTCTTTCAGATCAATGCTCCCTCGGTATCTAGCCCTGATATGGTGTGGAATTCTCATAAAGCCTTTATCAGAGGAACATTTATTCGATTGGGACACATAGAAAAGAAAACTAGGTTAGCAGAAATTGACCGACTACTGCACCAGATAAAATCTATAGATAGTGAAAACAAAAAAATCTCCTTCCCCCTCCAATGCTGCAAAATTGGTGACACTACGTCACCAATTGACAGCCTGTCTATTGCATAGATATGAGAAGAACCTGAAAAGGGTGAAAGCTACTTATTACTCTCAATCTAACAAAGCAGGCAAACTGTTAGCGTCCAAACTTAAAAAAAACACGCCAGGTCTAAAATCCCATTTCTCCAGAGTAAGGAAGGTGCACACAAAATCTATGACCCTAGTGGTATCGCCAACGCCTTTAAAGCTTTCTATGAAGGCTTATATAATATTAGAGAGGACTCTTCTGTGATACCTCCGGCGAGACAAGACATTGCAAAGTTTCTTGCAGGCGCCCAACTGCCCACACTCACAGAAACACAACTGCATTCCTTGAACGAGCCCATTACATCATCAGAGTTGCTGTCAGTAATTAAGTCGCTACCACCCGGAAAGTCCCTGGGCCCAGATGGCCTCACCGGTGAATATTACAAAAAATTTTCTTCAGTTCTGCTTAGCCCGCTGTTGTCCTTCCTGACGGCAGTGGTGAACTCTGGCACTATTCCGGGGGAAAATCAGGAGGCCCTGGTGGTGACGTTGCCTAAACCGGGCAAGCCTGCCACTAGCCCCCAAAACTTTCGACCAATATCCCTATTAAATTCAGATTTAAAAATTTACGCCAAAATTATAGCAAATAGAGTAGCAGCTTGTCTTCCGAGCCTAATAAACTACGACCAAGTGGGATTCGTGAAGGGGAGGCAATCATATGACAATACCAGACGCATTTTGAATATTATACATCACATTAACTCTAAAAGAATGGAAGCAGTGGTTCTCGCATTGGATGCCGAGAAGGCATTTGACCGCATTTGCTGGTCGTATGCCTTCTTGGTGATTAGGAGTATGGGGTTTACCGGAGCTATTCTGAGGGCAATTGAGGCGTTGTATTCTGCGCCATCTGCAAGAGTATTCACTAATGGGGTAGTGTCAGATCCCTTTTTAATAACGAATGGGACTAGACAGGGGTGCCCCCTCTCGCCGCTGATATTTGTTCTCTCGATGGAAACCCTGGCCCAAGCACTTAGATTGGATCCAGAGATGGGTGGCATTGATATACGGGGCAAAACTCATCTTATATCATTATATGCAGATGACATCATTCTTACTTTGTCCAAGCCACTAGAGTCTATTCCCCGACTTATGGAGATTATAGCTAATTTCGGTCACTTATCATATTATAAATTAAATATGGCCAAGTCACAAGCTTTACCTTTGCATATCCCTCCCTCTTTGCTACAGCCCCTACAGTCGAAATATGATTTTGATTGGAGGAAGGAGGGTGTTCAATACTTGGAGATACAGGTGACACCCAATACGGGGGCCTTATATAGAAATAATTACACACCCATGTTGAAAACACTGCAAGAGGAGATGGAGAGAATGTCCCCGATGGATGTGTCCTGGATGGGACGTGTCGCAGCTTTTAAGATGTTGTTATTGCCCAGACTCCTATATCTGTTTCGCACACTCCCGATAGCAGTCCCAGTTTTGTTTTTCGAAACTATGCAAAGGATGATCTCAAAATACATATGGAATGGAAGGAGACCCAGCGTTAACAAAAGCTTCCTATTTAAACAAAAAGAAGCCGGAGGACTGGGAATACCAGTAGTAAGGAATTATTACTTAGCATCCCTAGTCACACAGTGCGCTAGATGGAGATTGGCTGATACCTCGGTACCATGGATCCACATAGAGCAAGCGTTTATATATCCTTTGAAACTGAGGGATACCTTATGGGCGCCCTTCTGGAACATTCCTATGCCTGAGTCCAAGTCCCCGATTATGCAAGCAGCAGTGACCGCATGGAAGCTGCTTCACGAGAAAGCAAATCCTACGAGTCACTTTTATGCCTCAGAAATGCCTCTGTCACTTATGGCATGGGCGATAGAAGACCTAGTAACTTCGGAGTGGGAAGCGAAAGGGATTACACAGGTCTCCCACTTACAATCTGATACCAAACAATTTTTATCATTTACAGATCTAACACAGAAATATGGAGTTCATAGAGGTGACTTCCTTAAAGAACCCGATATCGCCAGTGCCCCATACCAATATGGTATTCACCTGGATGTCGACTAAGATGAGGGGTTTAAGGTTTCTATACGATAGAATGGATGGAGTAGCAACCTTTACTAGATCTACACCATTCCGGTGTTGGGAGAGGGATTTGGGGAGAAACATTACCTCGGATGAGTGGGAACAAGCTATCAAACTTAGTCATACATCTTTAAAATGCAGCACTCACATAGAAACGGCTGTGAAAGTGACTTTAAGGTGGTACAGAACCCCATCCACTTTACATAGGGCACACCCTTCAGTTTCTGAGGAGTGCTGGAGACGATGTGGAAGGAAAGGAACCCTTCTCCATATTTTGGGACACTGCCCCATAATTTGTGGATATTGGAATAGGGTCTTTGACATGTTATCAGAAATATTTAACTTCCGCCTCCCCTACACATCACCTTTGGCCATCCTACCCATTGGAATTCCTGAAGAATTGAACAAAAACACAAAACTCCTTTGTAAAATTCTAACAATAGCTAAATTAATGTTGGTGCAAAGATGGAGATCAGTAGCCCCTCCGCCAGACTCCGCATTATTGTTGGCTATTAACAATACAGATACCTACGAGAAGGTAATTGCACTGGGAAATGACTCCTATCATAGATTTGCAAACGTATGGGACGCATGGGTTAATTCTCGATTCGCTGCATAGCGGGAGTCAGGAAACAGGGAGGTTTAAGAGGCAGCGGTGGAATGGAACATATAAGAGGTTCGTCTGTGAGATATATTACGCTACCCCTGAGAATGTGCCCAAGTGTTTGTGTTAGTGTTATTGTTACTGTTATCGCTTACTCAGTTTCTTTTTTTCTGTCTATTGATGTACAATTCAAAAAAATATGCCTTGAACAAAGTATGTAAGAATGTATATCACACTGTATGTCAATAATGTGTCTCACATTTATTTTGAAAACCAATAAAAATTATTGAAACTAAAAGTTAAACATTTTTGCAAATATAAGTAATTTAACATTTTGCAGAGTTTTATAGATTTTCTCTAAATATCTTGTGGTCACAAGTTGTTGTCTTGATCGGTTGCCAGTGGATACGACCATGTATGCAGGACCTTTCTATGGTTAGAAAATCAGCCAAGATTTCCTTATTGTGGCCGGGATATCTTCTGATACATATAGTGTGCCTGCCTGACAACCCAGCTACAATAAGAAAATCATAGCTGGGTTCCTGACAAGTCCCAGACCACAGAAAGTTTCTGTATTTGTGGTCGTATCCATTGGCAACCGATTACGACAACAGATGTCACCACTAAGATAGTTAGAGAAAATCTTTAAAACTCTGCTGAATTTTTAACTACTTATATTTGTGAAAATGTTTAACTTTTAATTATCTACAAATATAGATATGATTATGGTCATGGGAATACCCCTTTAAAGGTCTGGGATGGATCTATTCATTGTTGTGGCTGATATATAATACTTGCCTGGTCTAATCACATCGGTATTATAAAACCAGGCCAGATTCTTTTTTTTCACATCTTCTTACTGTATTAAGCTTGTACCTAGAAGGTTATATTTTTAGGTATGGTGTACGTCTAGGGTGTAGCAGGAGTAATATCCTTGTAACATACAGAGTATTCTACTGTAGCTTAATATTGCATATGAAGGATGAAGTTATAGCAGTGACCTCTTCAGGAAGAAAAAAGAACTACTTAGCAAACATTTATGAGATGAGATAAAGCTAAATGTATAAGAAATACATATAAGAAGTACATTTTGTAAAAAACTTTATGTTTTACTACTATAATGCATCAATGCCAGATTGTAGTAGTAGTGGTGGTAGTGAAATGAGTATATTGAAACTCCAGTAATGTGAAAAGTAATAGAATTAGTAATATCCATAATAATATTGTTACAACATATTCTCTGTCCACACTGGTTATTTGTCAGACCTTTTGGCAGGGGTGAATCCCACATTTCCCCATTACATGGTAGGTTTATAGCATATAATGGATGAGAGCACAGTGACTCAGTTGTTAATGCATTACATTGCGGTACTGGGATTCTGGGTTGGGATGTGACCAAGGACAACATCTGCATGTAATTTATATATTCTTCCCAATAAGAGCTGTAATGGAGATATCATAGAGGCTCATAAAACCTTTACTGTATTTATGTATCCAATATCAAATGTATAAAATCATAATATTCTACAACAGACTACAGGCGGGGAATTTATCAAAGTGATCAAGACAGTTTTGTGGCCAGGAATGTGAAACTTTATCATTTTTCACTGGACTTAGCACTTTTGTAAAAAGAGGGTAAAGCTGGGGGTTGGGGGGGATGATCAAGGCAGGTCAGCATGGAGACGCCTCAGCCCAACAGATATACTATAACTTGTACTTGTGCCATGAGTTACAGCTCCAATCTACACCATTCTCTGGGTGGAGTAGATATCAATTCTGGTACACAGGACCTCTTGAGATGCGTCAGAATTATTAAGCGACTGGAGACCCATTATAGATTTGGTTCATCTTATTCCATTAGAGGAAGTGACTGAAACAGTCTTAATAAATTCTCCCTTATATGTACTAAATTATTTTTCCCTCTTTTAGGTAAAAATGGGGAGAATTTATTAAATAAGACCTTTCACCACCTCCACCAACTCCAACTCATTGTATCTTTAATAGACGCCACTCCACTGATTCCATAGCAGTTGGTATTTTTTATTTTTTAGCCCCACTATTCCTGAGCAATCATTTCTGTTAGTTTCAGCACAATTATGCTCTCTACTGTCAGGTAGGCGGTTCTAGGCTGGAAAAGAAAGACAGGGACCACCCACCTGACAGCAAAGGGCATAATTGTACTGAAACTAACAGCAAAGATTACTCTGGAATGGTAGAGGCTTTGCCTATTGCAAAGATTTAGAGTTGGTAGAGGTGGTGAAAGGTCCTCTATGTTTCCTAAGCCAGTCTTTATTCATTCCCCCTCTGGTGCGAGATGCCCTTGAATTATCAAGAAACTTGACCTTCAAATCCTTTTCCTGCCTTAATAATCTGGCGATCGATTTGGCCAAGACCTCCCTGTGATCTCTGCCCAGCTCTGCCTTTAAAAACTGGCGCGCATAGGAGTAAAAAGGAGATAGTGATGCAATTTTGGCACAGTTGGTCATACACCAAAAATCTGCCACTTTTGCACCAGAAAATTGTCCTGCCTATTTTAGTAAATTCCACCCAATGTATCTATAAACACAGAGGCCCAGATTTCCTTTTGTGTATACGAAGTGACACTGGCGTAAATGGTGTATCTCTGGCCCAATATGGCACATCTTGGCACATATAATTTTTCCTGTTCTACATGTCAGTGTGCATTGCCGGAAAAAGGGGTTTGGCTGAAATGCGCCAAAAATGTGCCAAAATATTCATGAAAAATTGTGGTCCAAAGTAAGCCAACTAAAGGTTTGAATAAATTACTAGACTGCCACATTTATCATCCAGCATAAGTCACTGTGATAAATCTGGTGAATTTTCAGACTGCCCATTAGTAAATCTGGGCCTGAGTCTGTACGGTAACGTATGGCTGCTATACGGCTCCATGGGCCTTGGCTTTTGCATGATTACAGCCTATGAAAGATACTTCTAATTGTTGAACGAGGACAAAACTTCCTAGTTAAATGCTACTACTATAGCTTTGGAAAATCCACCAGTGGCTTAAAGACCACAGACCATGTGTTATTCTACATATGTCCGGATTTAGAAGACTGATCCAAAAAACAATTAGAATCCATATTAATGGTGATTATTGAGCACTAAGCTGCCATTGTTTTGTAATCTTATTAATTATCACTCACCCACCTTGCCTTTCAATCCCGCTCTCCGGCTAGCACGCAATTTAGCTGTATCATTTCATGCATTTAATTAGTGACATGATTAAACAAGCTAATTAAAGAGTGCATTTGCATATTAAATCAAAAGCTAATTCCTGGCATGTGTGTTACTCCTGGATATCAAGATAATTACACCACAAATGGCTTTGCAAAGATTTTTTTGAAGCAAGAAGAAATAGCAGAATTACTGTCGTTGCAGAGCTGTACTTGTAAATGGACTGGATTCAGGCGGTGACTGCCAGCAGAATGACAAAAAGTCCAAGCACAGTGCAAAAAAACAAAACAAAATCACAATCCCTGGTTGTATTCATTTTAATACATTTTTTGGTAAAAATAGCCTTAATCTGTGTTCTGACATAAGGAGTCAAGACTGAAATGATAAAATCATGAGCAAAAGTCTAGTTCACGGGCAAAATGGAAATTTCTACGGTGGTGTCCTATAGCTAAGGGGGCTGAAGGTGGTGGCGGAAGAAAATGAACTTCATCTACTCCACGTTGAGATTTAGAAAGTGGGAAGAGAGGAAGGAGGATAAAGCTGATAGACACTCTGGGATTCTGGATAACAGAGAGAGGTATCCCCTGAGTCACAGAGGTAAATTTGAGTGTAGACAGGGTACTGAAAACCACTGGACTCAATGACTGGGCCACTTGTACAGTATGCTATTACATTACAGGATGAGAATACTGAGTTTTATCTATCTTGTATTATTACCTATCCTTTGGATGGATAAGTCAGACCATAACTGGTGCACTTGATACTTTGTAATATGTTTTTAGACAATGGCTGGCCAAACAATTCAGAACAAGGACAGATATTAGATGGTCAGCCTGCCCTATCAAAATTGGTAGGTTCACATTTAACGTGTATGGCCACCACCATAAGGCCTCTTGCACACGACAGTGACATTTTTGATGGATCTAACTTCCATTATAAATGGACATTAATGTTTTGTATCCATTTTGCATCCGTTTTTCCATTTTTGATGGCCGATCGTCATACATTTTGCTTCTGTGAAAACAAAGGATAAATTTGATTGATGTTTCTTTTTTAATCCAACCCACTGATCCGTTTTTAATGTCAGTATGTTTTACTGTACATCCGTTAAAAATGGATTCATTGATTTCTATTGGGTCTTTGTGTCCATGAAAACAGACAAAGATAATGCAGGTCAGTTTAGTGACAGATGTGAAACGGACTTCTGAATAGACACATTAAATTCAATGTGTTGTCAAAATGGATGTGTGATGGACACTGCAAAAACATCCATCACCTGTCCGTTTTTCATTGTCATGTGCAAAAGGCTTAAGGCTAGATTTATGCGACCGAGTGTCACCCATGAAACTTGGTCCGTGTGTTTTCTGGATTTACCGGCCTGAAATTCATGCCGCAAGTGGGACTCATGCATAGTTAAGTATGATGATAGAAGTCCCTGCTTCCCAGCAGCATACTGTCCTGTACTATAATTGGTAAGGGACAGCAGGGTCGGACTGGCCCACTGTGGTATCGGTGAATCCCTTGGTGCACCCTGTGCCTTTAGGGGGCTCTACCGGTCCCCCACTGCTTTTTTTTAATCGGCAGTGTAGGTGCAGTAACCTCTCACTTACCTCTCCCTACTCCTGGCCAGGGTGCCCCCCGTACGCCGCACATTACGTCATTGGAATGTGATGAGCAGTGCACAGGACCCAGGCTGCTGCAGGAAGAGGAGAGGCCACGAGCAGGAGTGGGGAGAGGTAAGTGATGCAGTCAGGTTCTCCCCGATTTTGTGATTCAGTTTTAACAACCGGATCTCAAAACCAGGGAGAAGTGGCGCCGACCCAGTTCTGCTACTAATAGAGCAGAAAGCCAGAGGCTTCCTGCTCTACCACTCACAGACTTATAGGCCAGAGGCCACATTGAGCCTGTGGCCTACAGGCTAAGCTCTAATACTTACCTGACTGCTCTCCGGCGTCTCCTGCTTCTTCCTGCTCCGGGCGCATATGACGTCGCATCAGTGTGCCAGGAGCAAGAAGGAGCAGGACCATGGAGAAGACAGGTAAGTAATCACCGAATACTGCTATATGAAGGACAAGTGAAGGAGCCACTGTATGGGCCATGCAGTGGCCCCTTCACTATTTCCCCACCTCCCATACAGTGTCCCCTTCACTATCCCCCCCCCCATACAGTGGCACCTTCACTGGTCTCCTATACTGTTTGAGGGACCATTGATGGGGCCATTATATTGGGGGGGCAGTGATGGGGGCTAATATCCTAGGGGACATTAAAGGGGTGGTACAGGATAACTTTTTTTTTTTTTTTTTATATTTATTAGGCGGGGCAGGTGAAAAAAAAAAACTAAATTTACTCTCCTGTCCCCATTGTCTCCCAGTCCAGTTCTGTCCTGCATCTCTGTTGTTTTCTTCCTACTGAACATGACTACTTGTGCCAGTGAGGACTTCCAGCTAAAGAAAACAGCGGAGCTGCAGGACCAGACCGTGCTGGGAAGACTCCGGAGCACCAGGGACAGGTGAGTATGTTTTTTTTTTTTGGGGGGGGGGGTTTCACCACGTTCCAATTCTAAAAAAAATATATATATATATATATATATATATATATATATATATATAGCTGGACAACCTCTTTAAAATTGTGGTGCATTAGGGGGTATATTAAAAGGGTTTCCCAGGCATAATTTGTTATAGTTTATCCTCAGGATAGGCCATAAATACCTGATCTGTAGTGGCCCTCGGACTGATCAGCAGTACAGAGCAACTTCCAGTGCCCTTCCTGTACATAATACGGGGCCGGAAGCAAAAAGCTCTGTCCACTGTATATTACCCAGGCATCTTCACTGCATCTCAGCACATATTGAAGTCAGTAGGAGCTGAACTGCAGTGAAGGCACCGGGCGACTAAACAGTGGATGGAGCTTTCTGCTTCCGGCCCTGTGTTGTTTACAGAACGGGCGCCAGAAGTGGCTCCGTACAGCTGATGGGGCCATGTGTCAGCCTCCTAGCGATCAGGTATTTATGGCCTATTCTGAGGATAGGCCATAACAAAAGTTAATCCTGGACAACCCCTTTAATATGCCCCACACAGTTTAATGTCCCCCCACAGGATGTTAGCCCCCATCAATGCCCCCACACAATATAATGGCCCCATCACTGTTCCCCATACAGTATGGGGGACCAGTCAAGAGGTCACTGTGTGGGGGGACCAGTGAAGTGGCCATAAAAAAATTTGGCACAGACATCCCCTTTAAAGAGGTTGTCAATAAATTGGAGCGACCACTGTGGCAACCAGGGAGGTGTAGAAATAATAAAAAAAGCATACTCACCTGTCCCCAGCACCCCATTGTCCCCTGCCTGTGTTCAGTCTCATGACAGTGCCTCATTTCTAGAAATCCTGTACCTAATTGGTCTTAGTGATCACGAGGTGCAGGACTTCCAGCAAGAAGGCACCGGCACGAGACTGAATGGACACTGGTGGCAGACAACGGAGCGCCGGGGACAGGTGAGTATGCTTTTTTATTTATTTTTTTTGTATTTTACACCTCCCGTCCAGCACATGGGTTGCTCCAATTCCTGGACAACCTCTTTAAAGTATTTATCCATCGTTCTAATATTGATTGTCCTTAGGATACGCCATCAATATTACATCTGCGGGGGTACAACAGCTAGGACCTCTGTAGATCAGCTTTTCCAGAACAATGCGGCTACAGGTAATGGTAACAATTTCAGGAGCCACGCTGTTCACTTGCCATACAAGGTGTAGCTGTGGGTTTAGGTAGTGCAGTGGTGCACATCGTATGGCGGGTGAGCAGCATGGCTCCCGACATCTTATTACCTTTAGCCACCCTGTCTCGGTACAGCTGATCTGCAGGGGTCCTGGCGGTGGGCCTCTAGAAACAATTCCACTGGTGTGCCCTAGACATCCCAGTCCGACGTTGCTGGACAGTATGTGGCTGGGGGGAAGAGACTCCTAGCATCATAGATAACTATGACGTTGGGAGTTCCATTCCTGGCATACTGTTAAGGCCGGTAAATCCGGCCAAAACATGGACCAAGTTTCACTGGTGAAACTCATTTGTGTAAATCTAACCTCTAGGTTCACACTTGCGCCCAGTTTCCGTCCTTCGGGTCCGCTTGGGGACCTGAAAAATGGAAACCCAATCCACTTAAAAAGCGGTTACCCAATGAAACCCGTGGATCTCACAGACTATTATGGGGTCCACGGGTTTCCGCCCAGTTTCCGCCCAAAAAATACAGAGAGAAAAGTCCTGCTTGCATTTTTCAAGAGGAATGGGGGATGGAATCCCCAAACGGAATCCGCGAGATGGTGTGAACCTAGCCTTAGGCTACATTCAGTGTGGAAGAGGCACCTAACTTATTAAAATGCATGTGCATCTGCTCTCACCAACAGGGGGTTATAAGAAACAGCAGTCTTGATAAATATCCTCCACTATTTCTCAAAATTAATATTCATAAAATTGATATTCTGCCTGTTGCACAACCTTCAACCCAAGCAACAAGATCAGAATATGTATTAACATTTTAACAGCAGAAACATTTTTGCCAAATAAACTAAAAATATCTGACTTCTTCCAGACTGTGAACGTCTTAAAAGATTAATTTATGTAGGAAGCAGAAGATAACGGAACCGAAATGATAGACACATATATTGGTAATTCTTCATCAGAAGAATATTAGAAGAAAAAAAAAACAGATCACCAAGCTCCTTGCATGTACGCATGCCGTAAATGGCCTCTCTTAGAGAAGGTGCGACAGAACACACCAGTACGTAGGTTGTCCTATCTTAAAAGCTATTGCTCAGCTGCTTGGCAGCAAGACCTCTACCGGCTCTCGGTCTGACTAATGAGAGGAGTACTGCCTGGCAGGAAACTCGCCTTCAAGTGTGTGACTAATCATCAATCTTTTTAATAATGCTGACAACATATTCTTTCCTTTTTCTCACCTAGTTAAAGTCTGCACAAATAGTAGCAAATTAGCCTCACACAGAAAAGCATGGAATGATAAAAAGCCTCTAAAAGGTTTTCTAGGCTTTTTACAGCACAAGGTATTATCTACAACGCAAACCAAAAGCAATTATCTAATTTTAGAAACTTAAAATACACAATATTTTTTGATATCATATGTTGCTTTTGTACTATTTCTATGCATTTAAAAAATAACCAAGAAAAACACAAAAAACGGTTGCACCATGAATATAAAATACGGGTCATATAAAGTATTAAGAATATTCCCACTGCTATGTATCAGTCTTTCATTCCAAAATTTATTTCAAGAGACTTTCTCACACTTGAAATAATTACTTGTATATTTAACACCTAATGTAGCGTAAAAGTGTAAAAAAAAAGTGTTTTGCTGCTTCCTTCGGAGAGAAAATAGAGAATCCGAACATTGCGTTCAGCTATGAAGATTGTTCTACAGATCCCTGTGTAACACCTTCCAAAGTCACAGCTCATCTACCTTATTGAAGGTAATGTTGGAGAAAGTGTCAAATTTTAGGGCATTTCAAAATTTGTATCTTCTTCCACCATCAAAAAATAAATAGCTTGAAATTTCAAAAAGTTAAATGTAAAATAATGTGGTTGTTTGTCCTATGGAAACATAGCAATATTATGCTAGATTCACTCTTG